>JAQQAE010006215.1:0-16879 GCA_029823295.1 Pseudamia nigra
TTTGCTGCATCTGGCACAGGGTGTCTTGAATCTGTGTAGGGTACAATGAAATCTCAAGACTATCAAGGTATTCTAGAGAGAAATGTTCTGCCCAGTGTCAGAAAGCTTGGTCTCAGTCACAGGTCATGGGTCTTGCAACAGGATAATGACCTGAAACACAGCTAAAAACACCCAGGAATGTCTAAGAGCAAAACATTGGACTGTCGTGAAGTGGCTTCTATGAGCCCTGATCTAAATCCTATTGAACATCTGTGGAAGGAGCTGAAACATGCCGTCTTTTATGTCATTTACAGAGGGGTACCAACAATTTTATCCACTGTATATCTGTAGGGATATCTGTAAATGTATGGTGTATTTTCTGATTAATTTATTCACCACATGAATGTTACTTGACAAACTGTCAGTTCCTAATTCCCCTTTCCTCAAGTTGCCTAACATTGTCTACTTGGTGCCAACTGGAAATCCTTGAATATTACAGATTGGTGTTTTTGAAAAACTTTTTTGTATTGGCTTTGTTGTGTCTTGATGAATTATTTTGTTCACTCTTTGGTCATTACATTTATTATTTTGTCAATTTTTTTCTCTCAATTTGCTCATAACATGAGAAAATAACTTTTCTCAGGCAGCTTGACTGCACATTCGGCAGTAATGCGTATTAGGGGTGTGTCTTATGGAGAGAAATGACATTGTTGCCCTATTACTGGAAACAAAACTCTTTTTGTAGCTTTATCTTTGAGGGTGACATCTTCCAGCTGCTGTTGGCTTACCTGACAGCAGTACTCAGTTGAAATTGGTTGCTCTGAACATTACATACTGTGATTCTTCCAGTTTCCTGGGCTCCTAATTCTGTTATAGCCTTGTTCTCTCAAACCTTGGTAGAACATATTTTTTAAAAACATTTCAATAAGTTTCTCATGCATTCAAATGAACACTTGCAATTTTTGTCAATGCTCCTGGAGGACTAAATCACTTTTTGGATGCTCCTTTTTTATCAAAGCAGGTTTATAATCACCTTTTCACATGAGCTATTTCAGAACACATCATTCGTAGAATGAGTTTGACTAATTTTGTGGCTGATCTTTTTTAAAACATCTTGTAGACCTAAAACTGAGGAATGGACATAAAATACATTAAGTGGACAATTCATTACATATGTTTTGATCATTCTGTCTTTCATGGTATGAACTTTCCTTGAAGTTCACAGCAGATTTGAACTCTTTCGGTATTGGGATTGTAAAAGGAGACATAACACAACAACAGCCATTATTAGACCATTCACATTAGTTCATATTTAGTCAAGTCTAGCAACCAAGTAAACACATTATTGACTAATAAAAGAGCCTGTTCTCAAGGCCCACTCACTGCATACCATTCTTTGGTCATGAGCCCTTGGTACCTGTTTTCAGCAGCCCACATCGATTTTGGACATTTAAGGCTCTAAACTGAAATCAATGTAAATCTTTAGATGCTGGAAATTTGAGGTGATCCATTGTAATGTCCACATGAAGTATCAATGTTACTGAGATTGTGAATGTACTGAACCAACCAATACTCTCAACCAGTACGTGAGGATACAGTGTTTGGGGAATGAAATTACCCATTATTTTTGAATATTTTCAAGGTTTTCGTTGGTTCAAATATCCACAGACAGATGCAGTTCAGATTGCTATCAGCAGGATGTGCTAAAGGAAGACTACACAATGTTGAAAATCATTATCCCCAAGAGAAAGTTATTCCTTCCAGCAGTTTTTTGTTTTTTCAAATGTGCACATTTCATTTGAACACATGAAGTAAAGCAGTTGTACACTTTTTGTTAACTTTGTTGGAGACCTGTGCTCTCTCTGCTCTTCTTGTTAGGTTAGTGTTTCCTTTATCAGAAATAATCTATCATCGAAAATTTCTCTTCCAAATGGGCAAACCGCCAGGGCACCAAAGTGCAGCTCTGAGTTTTGAGGTTTGTTTAAACTCTGTGATGTAAAATAAAAGTTATGAAAATATGACCTGAATCCAAACAACAAGCCATTAATAAATCATAATCAAACTAAAATGCATTAGTCCCTCTCCATGATTCAGTAGAATTGTGCATTTTAAAAGTTAAAGGTAAAGTCTGCAACTTTCCTCTTGCTCTGTTTATGAAGGGCACTAATCATAATCTCACGCCCCTTCCACAGACAGTAACAAAAAGGCATTAGAATATGATGGAAGAAAGCCACAATGCCTAGAAAAAATTATAAAATAGACAAACACTAGATGGCAATTTTCTAATGCTTTTAAACGAGTACACTGTATAGCAGTTATAAACTCACCCACACAACTTCGTAGGAAAAGTCCAAAGCAAAATAAAACCAAAATAAGTCACTTTTGTGTTTTTTCTTGTGAACTCAGTTTCCACCCCACTGAGCTGTGCAATGCTCTGACTGGAAGGAAATGTAAACACAATGCATGAACAACCAAACAGAGAAAAAACAGGCTGAAACAAGAGGCAAATGGAAAAATCTAGGCAGAGGAGAGGGTCTATGGCTTTAAATCCACCAGCACATATTGACAGAGGGACAGTAGTGAGTATTGAGAGGATTATTAATGGATGAGCCTTTATTTTTAGGTAATTTACAGATGAAAAGCTGCATTGTTTGAATTTCAAATTTTCAGTGATCACAAGTTACAACCAGCCTTATTCAAGCAATATCCAAGCATACTCGAGCTGACATCCCGCCACTTGTGGTTTTGACCCATCGGGCCTATATTCAGAAAAGAAAATGGCAGTCAATGTAAACTGCACATACTGTATGATGGTTGTCAACTTAAAAGATAACTTTCAAAGTCAAGAAAGTACCAGATTTTTGTTGAGATACAACACTGGGACAATACATTATGTAATTATAAAGACTACAAACACAGTCACACACCTGAAGTCATTGCAACCTGTCTCCACAATCTGTTCACAGCTGCTGAAGAGCCTTTACACCTCAACATGAGCAGACCTGGAATTATTTTCATTTCTTTTGCTGCTTATTTCTCAAAGAACAAGGTGAATTTTGCTGAGTTAAGTTCCATTATGGTATTGAAATGTGTGTGTAAACATAAGACAGGAATGAAGTCCAAAAACAAAGTGATAGTTGGTGGCTGCACTTGAACTGTCTTCTCTCTTTCTTGCATTCAGTTAAGTAAATTAGTAACCTTAGCCTTACTGTACAGTAACTTACTGTAACATTGTAATAGGGCTACATATAGGTTGATGCTTACACTAACAACACCTCAACATGACTGTCTGGCAATGATTGATGACGTTTTACTGAGTCAGTATGATAGCAGTTACTATTAGCTTACCCATAAGACCCCTGTCCCACTGTGCTCCCTGTTTTTGGATCAAAAATGGCATCCAGGAAGTGACAACTGAATGGGTGATAACACGGTTACTCTACCACTAATGTATGCAGTACAGTCTTGGTCACACATTGCTATATGACAGCTGTGTGGCCCCACTGGTGTTTTCACACCCACACTGCCACCACTAATGATAGCCCAGATCATGAGATCCCTGGTGAAAACTGCTAATTGTGTTGTTGAGAACAAATCTGTTCATTTGTATCAAATCCCCTTGGCTTACCACACAATTTAAGCAATGACAACTTGTGCATCAAACAAGCTTTGATTTTTGACTGTACCTGTGTTGCAATTGTAATTCTGAGCAAATTCAATCATTTCTCCCTCGTTGCTGCATGAATTGATGGGTCTTTAATATCTGCATTTCCCATTTACTTCACAGCTTCAAACATGAACATGTAAAAGAAAGTGGAGGGAAAAAAGGAAAAGCTGTACACATGTGGATAGGCACCATATTTTCCCTTGAGATTCCATTAAAAGTCATATTTTTGTGGGATTGTATGAGTGATTGTTGCAGCAGCTCAGGCTGAGAAGTACATTGAAAAATTGCAAGCAAGATAAAGGACAAAAGGTAGCTGTAGGAGGTAGGAAATAGTTGTGTATTGGTGTGTGTGAGAAAGAGGCAGAGATTGGGTATTTGTGTATGTGTGTGTGTGTGTGGGTGGGGGGGTGTGTGTGTGTGTGTGTGCAAGCATGCTCCGATAATGGTATTTCTGGATATATCCCAAGTTATTACTGTAAATCAGGCAGGCTCTTAAGACCTTTAACACAAAGTAACAGTCCCTAACAGCAGCCCCAGGCTTCTATATAGAAATTACATGAATATGGATTAGAGAGAAAAATGGGATGGAGGGCAATGAGGGATAGATGGAAGGATTGAGAGAGGCAGAGAAAGGGACAAATGAAGGAAGAAGGACCATTATTAGGATGGAGTGGGAGATAGTGAGAAAATGCAGCGGGATGAGGATGGACAGATTGAAGCGTGGATTGAGGTTAAATAGGAGAGTGGTGTTTGATAGAGGTATAACAGCACGAGGTGGGTAAGAGGGCCAGGTGGAGAATGCGCAGGTGGAAGGGCAAACTGGGGCTAAGGTCTGAAATTAAAGGAATGGATGAAGATGGAGAAATAGAAAAAAGAAAATGTGAGTCATTTTACATTGAGAGCTTTTCACCACAAGTGAACCACATCCACCCCTGGCCCTTTGGCTGAAGCTCACAACAGTCAGCACTCACATGCAAACCAGGGAATTTATGGAAATGACTGGTCTGGTGACTTAAAATAGGACCTGCTCTCTGGCTTGCTCATGAATCATGTATCCTTTTAAGCTAGAGCCTTTAACTAACGGGTCATTGTGAAGAAAGGACCTTTATTTAGCACAGTTTGTTATTTCAAATATGTTTGGTGGCCTATCATACAGGGAAACAGAACTCAAATAATTCTTTAAGGCCAATCCCTCAGAGGTACTGTTTTTTGGGAGGAAATATAATATTGAAATTCAGTACGACGGAACTGGATAAGAGAGACATAAAGGAAGGTCACAGAGAGAAACCATTAACTTGGTTCCAACAAAAAAGTATCTCTCAGGACATATTACACTATCTGTTGTGTTTCTGAATAAAGATAAGTACAGAAATGGATAGAATTTTAAAAAGAAATTGTGTGCTGTGTTCTCTGTGAGTCTATCTGCACAGCATCTCGGGTTGGTTACTACCAGATAAGTGCTTAAAATCATTGCATTGTGAGGAAAATTGCCATGTGAGTTTCAACCAAAAACCAACCAATCATCCACAGCTGAGGTTACAAATCCAAGTGCTACAGTATTTTCAGTTTTGGTCTAGAACTCAAGATGTCCACTGTTCTTAAAAAGACCTAGACAATGGTTGGTCAGACCACAATGAATGTTCCTACTGGGAGCTCATCCGTCCCAGACAGATTTGAGCCAACAGGAGTCAACAAGACTTCTGGACACAGGGTCCATTAAGTCAAAATACAGACAAGTGTGATTTTGGATTTGGAACTTTGCTTTTGCATTTGACAAAGATTTTCTACAGTGACCATGAGTCTCTACAGGTCTGTCAGTGATACAGTACATGACTGAGAGGTCTGGGATGAAATGATTTGTTCTTCTTGTTGTGTGCTCTGAGCCTTATGCACTGTGATACATTAACAATAAATGGCAAATCACCCCAGTTTTGAAATTGGCTGTGACCTCAACCTATTTTCTTGAAGGTCACAGCATATTTTGGAATGAGCATAGTCAATACCCCAGGGGCATATGGTATTTTCAACCTCACCTCACTACATAATCTACAAATGTATTTAGGTCAAAGTGCAATCATTTCAATGTCAAAGTCAAGGTCATTTGATGAGTGAGAGGTGCTCTGGAGTGTAAGCTATCATGTATTAAAATTTGGTGAATCCAGCTATAGTAGTTTTGGTACTATAAGTCAAAACGGGATTGTGTTCTTTATTAATTCTATATGCCATAGTAACCCTTCACCTTACCCTGGCTGCCCAGGTGCCAAGTTTGGTTAGTTTGGGTTCAATGACTCTGGAGCTGCAGAGCCAAATATTTGCATGGACACATGATGGACATGTTGTTAAGTATGTTGTGGTCATACTGACTGCAAGGAAATACAAGTGAAAGTAAATTTTAATCGTGATGCAGTATTTTTTTAATTAGCATTTATTTACACATAGCTGAACTTTTCCAGAGGTGGGGATGTAGGTCACCACAGAAACAGTTGTTCCTCAATAACGAAATGATGAATCAAATTATTGTCATCCTAACATAATCACTATATTATAATGAATGATAATCAGTGTATTATCACAGTCAGAGTGACAGGTCTGAACCAATCAGGTGCAGGCTGTCTACAGAATACCGCTTAAGTTTTAAAGATTGCAAAATCGAATTTCTACACTGTCCAACTGGTTTAATCAACTTATTAAAAAAACAATTTGCTAAGAAAGACAATAAACAATAAAAAATTAGAAAAATTACTTAGATGTTAGGAACTTAAATGTAATTACTGTTTGTATTCATGAGTAAAACAGTAAATAAAGTGAAGAGAAACTGAAAAAAACAATTACCAATTGGTAATGAATGGCAGCATAGAAATGAACTAAAAAAATACCAAAATGAATGGAGAACTAACATAATTTAAAACATTATCCACAAAAAGAAAAGAACTTTTTTTTTTTTTTTTACTTCAAATCCCATTTTCAGTAATGAACTCTGAATTGCTAATTTTCATTTGCATGGAAACAGGAGGCAGTTTGATGATGGGAAGTGATGAATGAATTTCAAATGTAACAGCAGAATGCAGTGGATTCCCCGAATTGTTATTTTTCACATTTACATTTTCATCCAGTGTCCTAATGGATATTTGTAGTCCTCAAACCTCGCAGGTTGAATCAACATATTTGCCAGTAAACTTTACTTTTACTTTGCGTTTAGGAATCATAAATAGTCACACAATGCTGAGAAAACAAGGAAATAGGATTTTTAAAACAAAAATTCAAAAAATGAATAATAAGAAAAATATTGACGAAATGAACCAAATAATCACTAAAATGACTAAGAAATACTAAAAATTACCAAGCAGTCAAGTGAAAGAACAAAACAAAGAAAACAATATGAAAACAAGCAAAATAATGAACAAAAAAGTCACACAAACCTGACCAAAAAAAAAACAAAAGAACACAATTTTATTAAAATGAATAAACAATAAAACATTTTTTAACAACAAAATAAATAGAAATGTTGAAGAAATGAACAAATTATCAGTAAAATTAATAAAGAATTCAACACAATGAAAAAAATGAATAAAATAATTTAAAAATTTCCTTTCAACATGTTGCCAGCTACTGTACATCATATGTCAGGTTGTCCATAAAGGGTTCAGATAATATTATGGCCATAGACACACACTGGATTTTCTTTTCTTTCAGTTTTTTGTATAAAGGTTGCAGATCAGTGTAACAGAACATGTTGTTTCCTCCACATATTACATAAATGTATTCATACTCAGAACAGAGAGCTAAGGTGGCCGGTTGTGGCGCACGAGCCACCCACTGATGGTCACCGCCATAAGGAATAATGTACTAAATGCTGCAAGAAATATGCATATATGGTAGATTTGTACACTAGTCCAAATCAGGTACAGTGTAAAAGTTTCTGAGGTAAAGATGGACTACCCAACAGGCTTTGCAGGTCTTTATCCCTCACCATGTAGTAAAGAGATTCGCAGTCCTCCTATGACACTCTGTCTTGTAGAATTTGCCCATATTTCATCATGCCTGTAAACTTCATTTGAGCCTAGAAGTTAAGGGTTCAAAGAGATTGAATTCCACATACGCAGCCACAAACCAAAACACACACACACACACACACACATACGCTCACCCTGCAGATGTATTCCCACTATTACTGTGTGAGGAACACTATTAAGGAAGTGCTGTGGTTGCATCTGTTCTGAGTTTGTGTACAGCCCTGAGCGAGTCATCTATTTCAGCAACCTTCCCTTCTCCTCTAGTAAACGCAACAGAACACTCAACGCCTCTGAACACACCTCTTCAGGCTCGAGGAGGGACAGGGCCTTGTAGTTCAACGTGCCTGTGTTGATTTCTTGCTCTCTCTCTCTCTCTTTTTCTCATTATTCACATTTCACATTTCTCTTCCTTTTTTGAGAATCTGCTTGTCTTGGCCTGTGGGGTTTTGTCAAATCTCAATATTGTATCAATGTGAGAAGCGAAACAGAAGGCGAGGTGAGAAGGAGCAAGACATCAGCTCTGTTTCTACATGTGACATTTTGCAGACACTGTAGACAGATAAGGTGCCATTTTACACAAGGATACCCGAGTCTGATAATTCTAGCATGTGTGAGACAAATTTGAGCAAATAAATATCCTTGAGTTTCGATGCATGGGGGATGGATATTGTGCCTTTTCTCTGTGTCTAATCCAAAGATCTTAGAATACACCATATAACAGAGTCAGGACAAATCAAATTACTCCACTACATTGAGTGTTTTTCCATGACAGTGCATGACAGTTTGCAGTGTCACTAGATAACACTTTATTCAAACAGCAAAGACATCCAATTCAATTTTATTTGTATAACACCAATCATAATTGCCAATTATCTATAGGCACTTCACAATTCGAGGCCAAGACCTCATGAGTAAACAGAGAGTAAACCCAACAGAACCACCGAGAGCAAGACATGACAAATGAAGCACACTAAAGCGAAGTAGCCTCCAATCTCACTGTTTTCTGAAAAATCTTGACTATGTGAAGAAACCACACATTTTACATGTATGCATAGTATAAGTGTGTGTGTGTGTGTGTGTGCGTGCGTGCATGCTGTGTTGTGTATGTGTGGAGAACGTAGAGCACTGTGAGTTTTTCTGCAGTGCTACAGTGCCATCTAAAGGCAACTCCAGCTCAGGAAAAGAGCAGCACAGAGCTGGTGGCCATATGCCAGCAGTGGCCTTCCACTCACTCTCACCATGGGATCTGAAAGTGTTTCCTCAGAGCCACCGTATGTGTGTGTGTTTGTGTGTGTTGAATTGCTGCGGCAGCGAACATAATGGCCACACGGTAAAGGTGAGGGGATGCAGGAGACAGGAACTAGCCTTGTGTTTGTGTGGTTTTTCACTTCTTCTGGCTGACAAGTAAAATACCACGCTACTCCAGTCTCCCAGACATGGCCTTTTCTTTTCCCTTTGAGCCCTCCTGTTCTCTGCTCCTCTTCCACTGCTCCCCCCTGCCCCTTTTTAAGTCTGTTTTTCTTCCAAACTCACAGCCGGTGCCGAAGTTTTGTTCTCCTTTCATACATACAGCGCTGCGGAATGACACTCCACCACTGTGCTTTCTCGCTCAAAATCATGCTCTTCTTTTACTCCAGTCTTTATCTTCTCTGCCGATAGTGTTCACTTGTAACATGCCATTTTGTTGCACATTTCCAAACCTGTGGTTTTTCCAAACTTAGGATCAGGACCCAAAGCATCTTGTGCAGCCTTTTTTCATAGGGTTGACAGTTTTTTTGTTAATTTTGTATAGTAATTTGCTCATTTTTTAATCTTTTTATCATTTTATGTTCTTTTGTGTTCAATTCTGCTGTTCATTCAGGTCCATTCTAGTCATCTTTTTGTTTATTTTGTTCATTTGGTATTATTGTACTCATTCTTTGTTCATTGGTAATCAATATTGATGTTTGCTGTTTTGATGTTGTTTATATACTGTTCATATTGTAGATTTTTTGATCATTTTCTGGTCCCTTTTTGCTCATTTTTAGATCAGTTGTTCCTTTTATTTTATTTTCTATTATCATAGTTTTTTTACTTTGCTCTTTTTTCCTTTTCTTTTTCTGTGCAGTTTTGGGCATTTTGTAGATTCAGTGCTTTTTATTTTATGCCATTTAATGGTCATTCTTACACTTCTTATCATTTTTAAATTTATAGTAAAAACATTTTTGTTGGGATCATTTTACTTCTATTTCGTGCAATGCTGTCTATACTTTTCCAGCATGGCATTGCTCATGACTTTGCTGGGTCTGTGATTGAAATTTCAGTTGCTTCAGGGAAAAATGCTGAACAGGTGATTGATGGCAGTTGCAACAAGATGTATATGAATAAGAACAAGGTTTGGATTACTGTGCTTGCATTGAATTACACACACATCTTCCCATGCTACCACTGTCTCTCCATCTTTATCTCTTCTTATCTGTTTATTCCTTCTCTCCCACAGTGACACCACTCCCGTCATCTTCCGCTCCCCGTTTTCTCTCTCTGTTTCTGCAGTCCCTCCACTGGGGTTAATGAATGACATGGCGGGAGGCAATAGCTGTAGCTGGGGGGGGCACTAGTGCTCAGAAAGGTGAGGAGACACTCTTCCTGTCACCTCCCAGCTACTATTCTCACTCACCCGGCTGCACTGCCACAAAGCCCTGCCAGGAACAGGATGGTAACAGCTTATTGGATTATCTGTTAAAATGACTTCCTATTTCTGCGTAGGGTTTACAAAGCTCTTCAGCTACATCTGTTTATCTCATTGCTGGGCTGTGAACAGCACAGGTTGGAGGGAAAGGAAACAGGTCAAATTTAAGTTAAGCAGTTATGCCAAAAGGTTTGTAAAAGCATACTCATTGAGAGGATTAGTCATCAGTACTTGTTTGGAAATATATAATGTGCAGGTCTTTGTTTTGACTAGATTGATTCAGTCATTTTCAGTGGCAGCCTGCAGCGTAAAATTATTATGTTAGTAGATACTCTGTTATGAGGTTGTACTAAAGGTGCTGTCTACGATGTTGGCGAACCAGCTAGTAGTTGATCGTTCATATATGTTTAGACAGGTGACCTGCCAGTCACCATGGCCTACAACTTCATAGGTGCACGTGCTTGAAAAATTGAAAACACTCGTAGCAGTAGCTACTACAGAGCTAACATCTGTAGTGTATCAATCCACAGGATGACTGTGGAGAGACGGCCTGCATTTCAGATTCCTTCCACATCTTGTCCAGATAAGAAAAGAACAGACATACTAGCTTGACAGCTGTGAGGCTGTAAGCTGTGTTGACTGGCAGGTTTCCTGTTTACTATTGTTACAATTGTTTTATATCAGTCTGCCATGAACGATCAGCTACTAGCTAGATCGCCAACATCGTAGACAGCACCATTAAACCATGGTTTTATTTTGAAATGACATGGCAATATTTTGCACAGGAGAAAAATGTAAATCCAATATCAATAATTTTTCATTTAGTATCAGCATAGAATTGTACTTGGTAGAGCTGCAGATCCATGTCGACCTACTTGTGTTTAAATTTGGAAGCCCTAATTCTGACGAGAAAGTAGTCAAAAGCAATTTTAAACCTGTCATTTCCAAAAACATAGTCATAACTGCTAATTCCAATGCTAACCTGTATGCCAAGTTTAGTGAACCTAACTTCATTTGTTACCTTTATCACCCTGTAATCTTGACTTTTAACATTTTGTCTCCAAAGACATAGCGATAGATGCTAGTTCCACTTGCAAACCATGCTTGTTGAATTCAGCTTAATTCATTTATGAAGTAGAGCACAGATGGACCAAACTTTTATGGCTCCATGACCTTGAACTTTGATTTTTTGACTCCATAGGCACACCTGCTAGTCCCAAAGTCAACCTGTATACCAAGTTTGGTGAACCTAGTGTCATTTGTTTTTGAGTACAGCAAAGGTAGACAGATGGACATGCAGACAATCTGATGGTACAAATCGCACTACCCACTCCTCAGCTGTATTAGTGTGGGTAAGAATGGTTCATACTTCATGTCTCCTAACTAGGCAGAGTCAGAAGGCTTAAGGCTCATCCAGTGTATGAAAGAAAGTAGATTGATAGGGTATAAACATTATTAAAAAAATATACTAATAATGTCAAGTTTTTCCACTGGTAACTAACATTATTTTAGCATAATTGTCATTAATTTTATTTTACCACTCATTTGAACTTATTCCAGATGAAAGTTGTGGTTCATCATTGTGAAAATCACATTATTCACTTCAACCTTAACAACAGACAGAACCAAATCAGCTGCAAGTCTCCTAAAAAGGTGTAGCAGCAACAATGCTCACTTGATATGGATAAAATAAGTGACTTCTCAGGACTGTTTTATGGTCTTTGGTGAAGCTCTTGATTTACCAACCTATCTATGTTATGTCTGGATGTTGTGGGCTGACACGTATCTACAATGTCATATGGAGGTCAGGGACAATGCCTCTGGATTGGCAAACCAGGGTGGTGGTTCCCCTCTTTTCAAAAGGGGACCAGAGAGTGGGCTCCAATTACAGAGGGCTCACACTCTTCAGCCTATGTGGGACGGTCTATGCTGGGGTACTGGAGATTAGAGTCAGGCTGATAGTCAAACCATGGATTCAGGAGGAACAGTGTGTTATTTTGTCCTGGCCATGGAACTGTAGACCAGTTCTATACCCTCAGTAGGGTGCAGGAGGATTCATGGGAGCTTGTTTGTCCTGTCTGCATGTGTTTTGTGAATTTGAAGAAGGGATTTCACCATGTCCCTCATGGCATTTTTTATTTGTTTTGGTGGGGGAGGGGGGGGTGTTTTGGGAGTATTGGGTCCAGGGCTCATTGCTACTGGCCATTTGGTCCCTGTATGACCCTAGTTATAGTCTGATGTGCATAACTGGTAGCAAGTCAGACCCATTCCAAGTATAGGTTGCAATCCGCCAGGGCTGGCCTTTGTCACTGATCCTGTTCATAAGATTTCTAGGAGCAGCCAAGATCCCAGATACACGCAGTCAAAATGAGTTGACTCTGCAGGGTGACTGTGCTCTCCCATAGAGATAGGGTAAGAAGCTCAGCCACCCGGGAGGAGCTCAGAGTAGAACCACTGCTCCTCCACATCGAGAGGAGCCAGGTGAGGTTGCTCAAGCCTCCTGGACACCTCCCTGGTGAGGTGTTTCAGGCATGTCCAAGTGGGAGGAGGCCCCGGGGCAGACCCAGGACACACTGTCTCTGGCTGGCTCCCCAGGCCAGCCGAATACATAAGATACATTGCCTCTAAACCTTTTCTGATTGTGTGGCTTTTTGGTGACAAGGAGAAAAGTTTTTAATCAGAGGAAGCAAACTTGCATCTTTACAAGAGCCACAAAGGAGAGATAATGCTGTAGAAGAAACATATCCACTTGTTTTTGTATGTCAATCTGAGATGACATGTACTCAAAACTGGAAAAGTAAAAACTTTTACATTATTTAGACAGAAAGCTCCAGAAAACTGATACTGCAAAAACTAAATTCCAACAATATTGTACAGTACATCAATGAGATTTGTAAGGTAGAGGTAGAGATGCCGGAGAATATTAAGTGATTTATTTACTAAGTGGATTGGAGGCATTTCTCTGTTTTTCCCCCAAGATACATATTACTCACTTTTGCACCTGCAATAAGCTGCTATCAGATGTGCCAACAGCCCTTTCTTCTACCTGATGAATCCTTTGAAAAGAGAATCTTCTGTGGTCTTTTGTGAATCCCCTAATGATAGTTCATATGCTTACATTGCTAATGGGCACAGATTTGAAAGCTATCGTAATCCTTTTGAAAAAAGTGGCAGATCACTGACTTTCTAAACTGTCTCTTTTATCTGCCTGCAAGGTGTTTATGGAAGTTGTGTGTGTCTTTGTGTTTGCAGAGGTCTCAGCGATGGGCTTCAGTAAAGCACCACAGTGAGGTAGAAGAAGGCAGTCGAAAAAGACTTAGGGCAAAGTCACAAACAGACAAATGAGCTGATTTGTTGGCTGATTGAGCCCTGCTTGTCGATTAAATCCCTTTCAATGTTTGCTGTGCTGAAAAACAAGAAAAGCAAAAAGAGAAAGAAGGAAAGAAAACTCACAAAAAAGGATATGAAAGAGCGAAGTGGGAGACAGAAGGAGGCCGCCTCAGAGACAAAAGCTTTCTGAAACTTCACAAAGGCCTAGATGCTACTTGTCATTTGACTTGTGGGAATTTTCAAAATGACAGCCCCCCAAGTTGAAAGAAAAGGAACAACCAAGAAAAGGGAGGTGGGAGGGTGGGATGGGCTGCAGGGGAGGACTGAAATACTCTGGGTAAAAAGTGAGATTTGAGTTGAGGAGGAATTGTACGTTTTGTGCATGTGCCTTTCTATGTGTCGCTGCAACTTGTGTGTACGTCTCCGCCTATGTCACCCAGAACAACAGTTGTCATGGGAACATGGCTGCCAGAGGAACAGGCGTATTTCCATCATACAGTCTTTGTTCCTCTTGTTAATGGAATACAGTACCACTCCATCACTCACAGTTTGGCTTTGAATGCATTTTGGAGAATTTTTTTGCCCGTTGCTTTTACTACACCAGCTCTGCTTTGAACAAACCAGACAAGTGCTTCAGCAGATTACTGTTACAGTTGCTTTTTACTAAAGTACTTAGAATTACCATGAACTCAATGACACCAACGTGAACAGAGATTCTAAAAAGTAAAGCTAAATAAAGGCTTTTGCACATTCCTCATAGTACAAAGTGCCTTTCCTGTTTTGTGCGATATCCTTGAGTTTTACCTCTTGAACTGTTTATATCATTTTCACATGTTGGTTTGGCAGGTTTTGTTGTCAATAACGTACTCCAAGACATGCAGTTCTTACTGTGTTTTTTTAACTTTATGTAGTTTTACAGTTATAGTTTAACTTATTGTTTTCATTCTAGCCCTGTTTCGAAAAAAAGTTGAAACACTGTAGTATGCAAATGACAAGAGAAATGATTTGCAAAATATTTAAATCTCATATTAGTAAATTGGAAATAACATAAAGACAACACATCAAATGTAAAATTAAATGTGCATTTTGTGTTTGAGGCCAGCAACAACCAATGCAATTTTACTGTATTGTATAGAACCAATCAAGATCCAAGCTTATCTCTAGGCGCTTCACAGATTAACATGTCTCATTTGTTAAAATGCACCCACATACCATCACACATACTGGGTTTTGAACTAACTGCTAGCAAAGCAATTGGTCCCTCTCCTTTTAAGCAAAGAACACATGCCATTCATGATTTCAAAAGGGAATTTCATGTTTTGACTCTCTGAATATAGGACCATTTTTCACTTCACCTCAGTCCACCTGAAATGATTTTGGGCTCAGAGAAGGATCTGGTTCATGTAGGTTTTCCTCTTGCCATGGTAGAGGTTCATGCTGCATTTGTGGATGACGTGATGAACTGTGTACATATACAGTGGCTTTTGGAACTGTTCCTGACCCCGTGCAGTGAGGTCCACTACAGAATCTTGTCAGGGCCTCAAGATCACACTCAACTAGCATTGTATGTCAGCTTTGTTCCTTTAGATACAGACATTTTTTTTTTTTAATCCCCCATTAACAGCTAAAGAAGTTGGCTTTGGGGTACGTCTGTCCTTTTATCTGAGACCATATCTCCAGTTTCCATCCAATTTGGATACAATTTTGCAGAGTGGTTCACAACAGCATTCTCTCAGGGTGCCTTCTTTCATTTTGACAATAATTTAGCAAACTTGGAAAGACAAATTTGGGCCGTTGTCATAAATAACGTGTTGTAACTCATTAGTTTGTCATCCAATCTGCACCAAACTTTACATGTACTGTAGGTGTCACCCTGAAAACAAACATATGACAATAATGTATCTCAGTTATAGCACCACCTATAAGTAAATAAAATGCTGTATCTCAGTTCCAGATGATCAGATCTGTCTCAAATTTCAAATGTATGATAAGAGGCCATGTTTGAACACACATGTAGAACATTTAATATAAGTCACTGGGCCACCCTCTGGGAACAGGAAGACATTCTCATGGCACTGACCTCATCTGATTGGCGTGAAATTTGCAGAGTGCGTTCTGCCGGTGATGTCCAGTGGCACCACAGTGAGAGATCCCTCAGCTGCTGCCCGGATGCTGTCACGCATTTTTTTCTTCAATTTTTGTCTTACATTGAATAATTTTAGTGAATATACTACTTATTTTTACTTCTACTCATTGTTCAGTTTTTGTTGCTGGTCAGGAAATAACAGTTTGGATGAACAACAGCTTTGGTGGTGGTATGCACTTTCTGAGTGCCCTGTAGCTACTGTACACAGTGGTACCACGCTGTACAAATGCTTCCTTCTATGAAATATTGACTGTACAAAAAAATATTTTGGCCAAAAATGTGTCCCGGTGTCCACATAAAACATCGCGGTACGAAAGAGATAAACCCGACTGGCACAAGGGAGGAGGCAGACAACATTGCTGAGTCAATTTCCAGTGAGTTTATTTACAAGTGTACAACATAGAGAAACACGCTGAGGAGTGAGGCGACGTGGAGCAGGAATGAGGCGACGATAAGGAGACAAATGGAGGCGACGTGCAGCGGAGGAACAGGAACAAAGCAACGACGAGAGACACTGGGGCCGGATAGGAGGAGGCCAGGGGAGCAGGTGGCTGGTCTAGTCAGAGGTCTGGGAGCACAAGGAAAAAAAGGCAAGTAATCACACAAATGAAAGAAGGAACTGGAACTGGTGTGGGCTTAATACCATGCGGTGTAAGCAGTCGGACTGGTGAATGCTGACTGGAAGACTCGGTATGACACTTTTGCTGATGAGGGGATGAGTAGCAGCTGTGACCCTCTGCCTGCACGCAGCACACCTGACACAGACAATGAGGAAAAAAACCACACACAGACAAACAGACAGACAGAGGGCGCTAATGGAGCGGATCATGACACCAACTTAACAGATGCATTACCGCCACCTACCGGGCTGGAGTGAGGTACAGTAGATCAGCAGCCGGAAGTGAACTGTAGCCAACCCAAAAATGAAGTAAACAGTCAACACAATAATATGTGATGCTAACCGCTAGTAGCTCGATGTCCCTGCTACAGAGCTGCTCCTTCAATCAATCAATCAATCAATCAATCAAACTTTATTTATATAGCACCAATCATAATCTCTAGATTATTTCTAGGCG
>JAQQAE010006216.1:0-13600 GCA_029823295.1 Pseudamia nigra
TTAAAGGGAAAATACAGTATTTGGATAGTTATTTAGAGATTTAAGGGGTATTTAGGGGGTATTAAAGGGTTAATTTCCGCTTATGCGGAAATTCGGGTTACATCGCAACCGTAGGAACGGAACTCGTACGTAACCCGAGAACTGCCTGTATTATTGTTTTTGTTGTTATTGTCTTCTCAATACGAGTGCACCTTAATCTCAAGAAAAATTCTTTGTATGTGTAAAACATACTTGGCAATAAAAGAACATTCTGATTCTGATTATGATTATGATTCTGAAGTATAACTTTTCAAGGAGACATATTGTGTAAAATGAGGCTTCTTGTCATAAAACAAGGTCTGCAAGATTTAAAAATAACATTCTAGTATCAAAATTCTTACACAAAGGAAGAAAAACACAGCTGGAACTGAAACAAGCCGACATTTGTGATGTCAAAACATCTCAGAGTCCATATGTACTCTAACACCATTTACATAAACCTCTAAAGCCAGTATGAGCCCTTTTATTAGAGAGTCATCAATATCAGACCTTTGGCCTTTTGTTTTTTAAGCAAAGTTCAGAAGGTAAACATGTCAATATTGGCTGTGCTATTATGTGATTTCTGTGTACAGTGGAACCTCGGACAACGACCGCTTCTGACAACGAAAAATTCAGATACCGCAACTGCAAAAAATTTGAACCTCATAACAACTAATTATCCGGACAACAATGCCCAGGTCACGTCTGCGTCACTTCCGGGTCTCGACGAGAATGACCCGGAAGTCAGAGCACTAGCGGTAGCGCCTAGCGCCAGACACTGGCATTAGCTGCTAGCGCTAGTGCTAGGGAAACTAGCGGCTAGCTGGCGCTAGCCGGCTGTGAAACAAGACTGCCCCACCATCGGCATCTATAAATCAGCTCAACTCCTTAATGCAGAACCCAACAGTGTGGCCCTGTGTGTCCTAGCCTCTGCCATTGTAAGCTAACTCCACTCCGGAACCGGCTATGTTGTTAGCCGTTAGCCGCCTATGTTAGCAGCCCAGACTGTGTCGACACGGGCAGCGCTGCCCAGGCCATTAGCCGCCTATGCTAGTAGCCCGGACCAGACCGTGTCGACACGGGCAGTGCCCGGGCGCTGCGTGTCTGCTCCTCCCGGCCCGACCGTGTCAACACGGGCAGCACGCCAGCTCGACACAGTCGGACACGGTGCTGCCCGGGCCGTGTCAACACCGTTAACAGCCGTTACCAACCTCTGTCTGCGTTAAGAGCCGGCAGCTCCCGTCTCTGGAGTTGTTTACAGTTATGGACGTGTGCAGTGTCCACGGACACACTACCAAGTCATAAGCCAAGGTAAGAATACATTCTAAATCATTTTTAGAAATAATTTCATTCATTCCGTTTCAGATAATTAACATCACTTCCTCTTCAAATAATAATAATAATGAATAAATGTTTGTGTGATACATACTTTATATGGGAGTTTGTCGTGGGTCCAGAATGGATTAATTGGTTTTACATGTATTCCTATTGAAAAAGTCACTTCGGGTAACTTCTGATTCAGATACAGGCCGTGACGCCGGAACGGGTTATCGTCGGTATCTGAGGCACCACTGTACATGTGTTTGTTTCCAGTTACCTCTCTATGTCAGGCACAAACATAAGAGGACCATGTGCTAATCATAGGGATCTTATGATTTTCATTAGTCTCCAAGTTCAGAAAAAGTGGTCAATTAACCAGTGTGTGTTTGCGACCAGGTTTATGTGATTTGCACCTCAAAATAAATGTGCTCCACAGCTTTACCACTAACACAAATGAATTAACTGGAGTTAGGACACAATGGAAATGTTCTATCATTCTTTCTATTACTACAGGGATTCAAATTAACTTAACTGATCTCAAGGAGAAATTCATTCATGTGTATACTGTATAGTTTTAAAAAGTAGAGGTTGTTTAGACAATAATCCATTGAAAATGATTGCCACTGAATTGCAGAATTGTGAGGATTTTCTTGCTACAAGCAGCACCGCTGCCTGCCTCAAAGAGGGATCAGATAGTGGTCAATATCCATGAAAAGAGTTTTCATGTCACAAGCAGAACTGTAAACTTTCCTAAAAGTTGAAAGGTTTGAGATACTAGGTTGGCTAAGCTCAGTAGTTAGAGTGGGTCATTCATGAGCCTGAAGGTGTTAAATCCCCAGCTCCTCATGTGCGCCATCTAAAAGTGTCCTTGAGCAATACACTGAACCCCAAGTTACTCCTAGTGACTGGTCTTTGGTGTGTGCTTGTACGCTCGAGAGGGAGAGTGGAAAGCAGTGTAAAGCTTTGAGTGCTGTAGGGTAGAAAAAGGCAAGATCATTTTCAAATTAAAGTTTAACCATAAACCATGGTGAGTTTCAAGTTTCAAGTTTCATTGGTTGAGACACTTTCAAGCTAGTGTACCTTTTCTCGTTACATGGAGTAGGGCCACGTGGACAGGGTGGACATTCATTGGTAATCAGTACCCATAATTTAAAAAACTAAATCCATGCAGACATTTTCAATTTATCACGCCTGTTCTTTATTGAAGTAGTAGCACCCCCTATGACATAGAAATCAACAGGATGGAGACCTTTAAAATAACTACAGCAAGTTCCAAGTAAACTGGTTCAGTCACCATCAGGCTATTTTAACTGTATGACAGGAATGCAAATGACAAGGACATGGGATTGTGACACAGATAGGGACTATGGATGTAAATGACAATTCTAGCTATAATCTGGCATATTGACATCTTGTACTTTTTCATATACACTCACTGGCCACTTTTTAGGTACACCCTACTGGGTTGGACTGGTACATCACCAGCAATACTCATGTAGGCTGTGGCATTTAGACAATGCACAGTTAGGACTAAAGGTCCAAAAATGTGTCTCTACCAGCACCCCAAAGAGTTGATATAAGGTAGGATGGATCCATGCTTTCATGTTGTTTATGCCCATCATAGCAACATTTTTCCAGCCTTCTACTGACCACTTTTGCTGAGTCCATGTGAATCATAGCCTTGGTTTCTTGTTCTTAGCTGATAGGAGTGTCGACATGTGTGATCTGCTGCTGTTGTCCATCTGCTTTAAGGTTTGACGTGTTGTACAGCAATAGACCCTTTATAGCACTACTCAGTTGTAATGAGTGGCCATTTGAGATACTGTTGCTTTTCCATCAGATCAAGCCACTCTCAGCATTTCTCTTTGATCTCTGGCATCAACAAGTTATTTTCATCTATACAACTGTTCACTGGATATATTCCCTTTCGCAGACTACTAAAAGAAACTTTTTTTTGTGAAAACCCCAGTAGATCAGGAATAAAATACTCAGACTAGCCCATCTGGCACTAAATGCACAGAATTGCTGCCTTGTGATTCAATGATTAAATATTTGCATTAACAAGTTGTGTTAACAAGTGTACCTAATGAAGTGGACACTGAGTGTAGGTGCTCATTAATATGCACTACTGTCCCTACTATGTACATATATAAATAAACTGCATTTTTCAATGAACACTTAAACAAGTAAGCAGTGACTTACTGTATTTATCTATCTTCATTTATCAGGTTTTACAACAATCTGATGGCAGAAAGGATGAAGGACCTGTAAATGATCATAGTCGCCTAAATATAAATTAAATTCACCAAAGGCAGAATATTGAGCTTTAACTGAGCCTTGACTAATGAAGATCATTATCTCAACATTATGACCCTAGTGGAAATTAATTTTCAATGAATTCCCCAACTTTTATTTTCTCCCTTCCTTTAAATTTTCTCCCTTCCTTCTTATTAAATGAACTCGCTTATAGTTGTTGTTGTTAGGACTACACTGCCAGCACGATGTAATTATTGCAATTTGTGTTGGAATGTATACAAAATATCCCAGGTTTAATGGCTGCACAAATGTATCTGACAACGTGAACTCTAGAACTGCTAGGATTCACTGTGTACCTAAACCAGCCATGAGTCAGATTCACTATTTCTAGTCCACAAACCCTTCACTCTCCATTAATTCTCTCCACAAAAAATGTCTGAAGCATTTGTTCAATCATCAGCTGTGTCTTGGTGTCTAGTTTTATCATTAAAGTATATTTAATGGTCCCATTTCACCACACAAGGTGCAGTCTACAATGTTGGGAATGTAGCTTTTAGCCGATTGTTTGTTGCGGGCCACCGTAAATGATTGGCTACTAGCTAGTTAGTCAACATTGTAGATAGCACCTTTTAAATGTATTTCTGTAGTGCTTACATGTGTCTTTCTGTAAGGGTGTTGACAAAATAATGTGTGTTGATTTAATTTTTCCTTGGTTTTCTGAAAGCTTCTTTGTAACCCTGTCACACATGTTATGATTTTATTAAAAATTGTCAGAACTGCTCACTTCTCATCAGAAAATGCTCTGAATGGTTGAAGAGCAGGTCAATCCTAAGGTGACCTGGGATCATAGCATAACAAAAGTACACTGTAAGCAAACAAAAAAAAACACAATTTCAATGATTTAAAAAAATGTCAGTAATATTGGCAGCTGGTCATGGGCACAGGGCTAATTTTAGTTTAACTATGATTTGCTGTAACTTATGATGTTTTAAAGTTTCAATTCACAATTTTAACATTTAGAATTTCTGCTGAGGAGGGACTAATGCATTGTATCTGGACTTTGACTAGTTTTGACTTGTGATGTCACAAATCACAAAAAATGTTTTTCCTGACCATCTTGTTGTGTGGATTTCTCAGGATGGGTAGCACTCATTTTATATGATGATGACTGAATAATAAATTTGACCCATTGCCAGTTCTACTGTTAAAAGTGTTAAAACCACAGCAGTCACTTACAACAAGGTTTTATTTCGAAAATATTCCATCTTTCTGTGCATGTGCATCTACTGTACATCTCTACCTGGTTCTCATCTTTCCTACCATATGAATTGTAAAATTGTGCTTTGACATTCTATAAGACCAGCCAACAGGAATGTTGGCACCATTTTATCAAAGGAGGAGAAGTGGACTTTGTATTAGACTTAGTGAACAGTAAGTGAAAACAGGCGTACTTTTTTCTGCCATCTTGTCCATCTTGAACATTTCATCCACCATAGCAAAGCAGTGTTTCAAAGTCTGTATGAGTAATCCTTTAAGTACCAGAAGGCATAGAATTCAAAGAATGTCTGTGCAACAAGCTTGCATGCTCTTCATGCATCAACTGTAAACAATTCAAGGGAAAGGCTTTAGCGCAGGAGCTTCCTGTGACCACCCAGATTTGTTAATAACCCTACTGAACTTGGGATTATAAGCAGCTCAGTGAAAACGAGGCTAATATGAAGTACATCAACTGAATTTCAAGAGTCATCTGGAGTTTGTTAATCTCATTCTTATAATCCATGTGTTACCATTTTGCCTTTGATTCGTGTGCTGCCTTTGAAGCTCGAGGTCACATCTCATCACCTGCAGATAGGAGACTTCTGTAAGGTCAAAGGTCACCATGTTTGGAATGTATAGTGTGTAAATCATCACTGACCCTAGCGATTCCCACTGACAACACTTGTTTTTATGTTTTTCACAGGCAATCCATATTCACCAAAATCCTGAGCAGTTAAAGGTAACTAACTGCTTTTACATCATTCCTCATTCTCACATACTTTGTCTCTCTTTGACTAACAGCCCTGTTCCCAGCTGCAAGCAGAATAAGAAGAGGGACAGAAACAATAGTGAATCCCACTTTCCACAGCTCCTTCAAAGATGTTCATCTGTTGTTTGAGGTGAGAAAAAAATGTGACACGACTGTTCACATGCACACTGATGTGCCAGTTGTGTTCATATTAGAAATCTGATGTTTACATGAAACAGAGACACCTTGTTATTCATATCCCTGTTTACAACCACAATTCCAAAAAGTTGGGTTGCTGTGGAAAATGTAATTAAAAAAAGAATGCAATGATTTGCAAACCTCATAAACCTGTATTTTTATTCCCAATAGAACACAAAGAACATTTTACCATTTCAGTGAAAATATTTGCTCCTTTTGAATTTGATGGCAACAACACATCTCAAAAAACTTGGAGCAGGGGCAACAAAAGGCATTCATCTGACCACAAAACAGTTCCATTTAGCCTCAGATCATTTTAAATGAGCTTTGGCACAGATAAGACAGCGGTGTCTCTGCATCATGTTCACATATGGCCTCTTCTTCGCATTATACACCTTTAACTTGCGTTTGTGGATTGCATGGTGAACTGTGTTCACAGACAGTGATTTCTGGAAGTGTCCATACAGTGATTTCCAGTAGAAAACCATGTCTGTATTTAATGCAGTGCTATCTGAGGGCCCGAAGATTATGAGCATCCAGTTTTGACCTTTGAACTTCCTCCTGATTCTCTAAATATTTTGATGATATTTTGCACCGTAGATTGTGGGACCTTCAAAGACTTCACAGTTTTATATTGAGGAACATTTTTCTGCAATTGTTCCACAGTTTTTAGACACAGTTTGTTGCTCATCTTCACATCTGAGAGGCTCTGCTTCTCAAAAATGCTCCTTTTACACTCAGTCATGTTACTGACCTTTTTCCAGTTAACATAATTACCAGTAGTTGTCAAATGCTCCTCCAGTTGTTTTTGATTTGTGCCAATTACTTGTCCAGCCTTTTGTTGCCCCCATTCCAACTTTTTTGAGATGTGTTTCTACCAACAAATTCAAAATGAACTAATACTTTCCATGAAATGGTAAAATGTCTCACTGTCAAATGTCTGATATGTTGTTTATAAATGTGTTAAAATGTGCATTTATGAGATTTGCAAATTATTTCATTCTGTTTTTGTTCACATTTAATTTACACTTTATTTTCATACATGATAAACATTAGTAGCACTCATGTGATAACAGCTACTGATTGATGTATATAAAATATATTTTACTGACACTGCTGAAACAAGATCCCTTTAGTTCATAGCAGGCTTCACACTACTAAACACCCGCTTTGTTGGTGGATTTGTCTGTCGTCTACTGTTACTAATGGGGATGAGAGTAACAGGTACAGTAAACCTGTCCTCACTCTGACATCTGTTAGTCTGTCTCCATCACCATGCAAGGTAAGGAAGTGGATGATACATAACCATGACTGATGGTAGACAGTTCTTAATTTGCTGGTTTTGACATTTAACCATGCAGTGATATTGGTTTTCTAGTCATGTTTTTAAACATCATATGCTATTTATGACAAGTGAACATTCCACTGACTTCAGAAATCTGACAATAAATGGGATAGTGATGTCCATGTTTACCCATTTACTACTCAAGAATAATCTAGTTATAAGTTTGCTGCTTCTTTTTTCATAGATCCTGTTGGCTGGCATACAGTTTGAATCCAGTGGAGAGTTTTCAGTGAACGACGAGGAACTAGCTTCACTCCGAAAGACAAGAAATTTGGAAATTATCTGTGAGAACATCATTCCTAAAAATTTAACAAACATACTGAGGCTGATCTCAGACCTGTCAGATCACCTAGGGCACCTGCATCAGGACGATTTTGAGCGTACTCTGCTGACTTTGGTGTACACTACTCAGAGGATGGTCAACTCTACTGACACACACCAGAGAGACGTATGGGCAGAGTCTTTTGTTAGGTTGTACAAAGCTATCAAGAAAGATCTAACTGGAATAAAATGAGAAGATACTGGAGCCACAAAACACAGGGTACATGCTTGAATTTAATGGCATAAGAAAATCTGTGGTTGACTGTGAGGGTTGTCAGTCATCCAGGTCATAGTTTTCTTGCATGTTATTTCCAACAGGTATAGTGGATTCTCCAGTTCTAACTGGTCAAATGGGGAGGTCCAGAATTTGAACTCTGAGCCTCAGGGTTGCACACATTCATCCTGCGAGGTGTTAGTTTCACCTGAGGCAGGGTGTGCCAGATGGTCATTAGAGAACTGAAAAAGTCACTTGCATGAGTGTCTTCAAGAACACACACTTGTCCAGATGCTGGAACTAACATGCAAGCAAATCTGTAGTTCTGAAAATGTGTCCATGGTTGTTTCTGGTTATGCAAGGAGGAAATGTTGCCTCTTGTGTGATCAGAGTCTCTGAAGCGTCCTGTCAGAAACTGGACTGTGTATCTATGTTCCTCCACACCCACAGTATGTTCTTCAATATTATTGCTATTTTTTTACCCTAACACTTGTCCCTAACATAGAACTGAAGAACATAGGGACTGGGGAACACAAAGCCGGCCCCCAGAAAACTGTAGTCACACATATACTGTACAAAGCACATGCATTGATAATGGAATAAATTAAAAATATTGACTATCACAGCAAATTCACATTTAATCGTGAGGTAATGTGTCCATTAAGTCAATGGTTCTCAACAGGTGATGTCTTCTGACCCACATTTCATCGCATCAAGTTGAGACCCACCTTTATCAAATGCATACCAGGCCAATGTGTTTTTATAAGCATTTAGCATGTGTATAATGACATCAGTCAAACAGGTGTATAGGAACCTACTTTTGGGTTCAGGCTCACCAAGTGAGAACCACTACATTAAATTATACTCCGGGTCTACATACTGAATATGGCATTTAATACAAAGGATTTGCTTACATTCAAATATCTTATCAGTGTTTGTTCTGGACATGTATAGAACAGATATAGCTGAGACAACGATTAATAAAAACTCAGTGTTTAACCAAACATAATGACATCTTTACTGTAAGTACAAATTACTGTACAGAAAATGTATTCAAGATTATACTGTTTCTATATCTCATCTTTTTGTGTAATTAAATATTTACAAAAATGTTAAACTTACTGTATTATTGCTATTTTACACAAAATGTTGTTTGTGAACATCACTCCAAATGGCAACATAAAATACTCCGCATGTTATGTGTTGTTATGCAACAGTGTCTTTAACAGTGGATAAAATATTCAATCTGAGCTGCCACTGATATAAAAATCCCTGAACTGGGACACTGGAGTGAGCGCTCAGCTCACATAGAGACTCCAATCATGATCTGTGCAGGTTCTGGAGGTCCCAGTGGACGCTTTGGCTCCAGGGCACTAGTGTCTGCTCCACTTCCATCCAGGGACCTAGACACACTGGGTGGGCAGAAAGGTATGTACTGCAGCCAGGAAGAAGATGAAAAGTAAGTGCTGATACCAAAGGGGAGGTTGTAGACTGCTCCACTCTCCAGGGTATTGCTTGAGTCATCCTCATGAGCCTTGTTCCAGGCAAGAATGCCTCGTTCATGCTTTGAGCCTGTTGAACACATTAAACCACATGTCTTACATTATATGCCTTAAACCATAAAATATGCATACACTGCAACTCTAGCTTAGCTTGGCTGTTTGTTTCTCATAAAGCTGTACAAAAAGATAAGCTGCGTCATAAAACCCTGTTTCTGTTGACCATTTTTACTGAGTCCATGTGAAATGTAGCCTAAGTTTCCTGTTTGTAGCTGATGTGTCACCATGTGTGATCTTCTGCAGCTGTTGTCTGTCTGTTTCAAGGTTTGACATGTACATCCATAGATGCTCTTCTGCATTACTCAGTTGTAATAAGTGGTCATTTAAATTTCTATTACCTTTCCATCAGCTCGAACCAGATTGACCATCCTCCGCTGACCTCCGGCATCAACAAGGTATTTTCATCCGAAGAACTGTTGCTTACTGGATATTTTCTCTTTTAAGGATTATTCTTTGTAAACCCTACAGATGTTTAAGTGTGAAAATTCCAGCAGATCAAAACAGCCCATCTGGCACCAACAACCATGCTGTTCAAAGTTGTGTAAATCACCTGACTTCTCTATTCTCATGCTTCATTTATACTTTAGAAGGTCATCTTGACTGTGTCTACACAGTCAAGATGAATGCACTGAATTGCTGCCATGTAATTTGGGAATTCATTAGATACTGTATTTGCACTAATGAGTTGTATAATCAGTCAGCCTAATAAAGTGGCCTGTGAGTGTATGCGTTTCCTCAAATTGGGTTGGAGTGAATAAACTCAGCTGCAGAATGTCAGCAGCAGATGGCAGTGTAGGCTACATTACGCATGGTTCTAATAAACACAGAAAAACTACATACTAGAACATCATACTGCTGATTTAAAAAGTTTTTTATGGTCATTTTGTTTCTTCATCAGCCCAAGTCTGATGGCCCAATTGTGTTTCCCCATTTTACTGCAATATTTTTGTGGTCAGTAGTGTGAGTTAAATGTTAGCTACAGAGTTTATTTGAAAAAAGTGTTTCCATTCACTTAATGTGCCTTTTCTCCAATGTGCAAAATGCAAAAAACACAGTAAGCAAGCAAGCAAAAAAACATCCAAATTTGCAGTTTATATATACTGTATATATCGGTACATGCAAATGCACGCACAGATTTTTTTTTCAAGAGATCGGTAATGGAAGTCACAAAGTAGTAATATGATGTTGTCAATGTCCATTAACTATAGTCAGGTGATATATAAGTGACCCCATTTTAAAGAGCTTTTTCTTCCCACTGTTTGTTTTTGCATGATTAAATGAACACAAAATGATTAACTTTACTACAGACTAGATATTTATATATGTCATGTCCATTGTTTGGAAAATGTCTAATGTTCCTTAACTGAAGATGAGCACCAGCCTAATACATTATAGTGTTATGTACGTAACTGGTTCTTGTATTGCGGCTGTGTAACGTTGATGTAACGTTGCATTAGTTACATCATTCAGATGACTTTGCATATGATTAACCACCAAAGTATGACAAAATTAAACCATTACCTGGGATAGTGTTGTCAAGTATAAATCCAAATAATCCTCCTATAAACATGCTGGTTGTTAGAAGAACCTGCAGCATCTGGTCGATTTCTACCACACCTAGAGATAACGTAAAGAAAAAAAAACACGGTTTACAGAAATAACATGTTCCTGTCAGGAAGCTATGCTGTATGAAATATGCAGTAGTTTATGCATGTACCTGTAGCAATAGCTTTAGGATTTTTCAGTATCCAGTTAGGAATTACCAATCCAGAAAACATTGAAAAGCCAAAAATGAAGATGTTTCGAGATGAATTCATGTCTGCATACTAAAAATACATGAAAACAAAAGAAGGCATGAGTACACTGATGTCACTGTTTCCATGAATAGCAGGTATGCATCAGTTTTGACTTGTGCACCTGCAGATTTGAAACTCCTGCTGCAGAAATGACCCCAAACGTAACCATGATCATCCCTCCTATGACAGGTGATGGAATTGTAGTGAATATAGCACCCACTTTACCAAACACGCCCATGACCACCATTAAGACTCCACTGGCTACTATAACCATCCGACTGCCAACCTGCGAAAAGGAAACAAGTCTTCAATCAGGTGAGATGCCAGGTTGCTTAAATGCCTTCCACACAATGTTCACAATCAAACATAAAAAGTTTCATCTCACCTTTGTAATCCCAAGAGCTCCAACATTCTCACTGTATGAGGTGGTGCCATTTCCTGTACCCCAGGCTCCAGCCAGCAGGCAACCTAACCCCTCAATACCAATACCCCGGTTGATGGCATGTTTAGGAGGAGGAGGAGCCCCAGAGAGTCTGGCACAAGCGTGGTAGTCCCCAACAGACTCTATCATGGAGGAAATCACACCAGCCAAGATGCCAACCACTCCTGCCAAGCTCACAGTCGGCAGCCCCCACTGACCTGGATATGGATGTTTGATTTTAGCACAGAAATTCTACAGTTTTATTTCCAAGTTTTCAAACAAAGCATCCACTCACTGGCCGTTTTAGTAGGTACAAGGTTGTACCCCTGTCCCTGAAAACATGTAGTCATTGAGGGATGGACAAGGTCCACAACAATCTTCTGGTAGGCTGTGGTGTTTAAACAATAAGGAGTATACAAAGGGGCCCGTAAAGTGAACAAGGGCGGGATGGATCCATACTTTCATGTTGCGTATGCCAAATTCTTCTATACAGGTGTTGCAGCAGAAATCAAGATTCATCAGGCCAGACAAAATTTCTCCAGCCTTCTACTGAGCAGTTTTGTAAGCCCATCTAAGTTACTGTTGCTTTTCAATCATCTCAAACTCATCTGCCCATTCTCCTCTGACCTTGGACCTTCTCATCTCATTTTCACCCAAAGAACTGTTGCTCACTTCATATTTTCTGTTTTTGCAGAAAATCCCATTAGTTAGTCAAATCAGAAGAGCCCCTCTGGTACCAACAGCCATGTCCAAAGTCACATAAATCACCTTCCCTGTGGCTCCTCTTCACATTGAATATCTATATTTCCCATTTTTTTGTTCGCATAGTCAGTTTGCACTTCTATCAAACTCTCATTAGCCGTCGTTAGCATCATGAGCAGGGTTGAGTGGCTAGTGACATTGGTTACAGCAGGGCATTGGCTTGCTTTAAAACTGCGGTGGAAAGCAGCAGATAGGACTCCATCATCTCGAGAAGTGCAGACTTCTATTAAATAGCAAAAAGAAAACTGCATTGCACACAGAGGTAGATCTGTTGATAATCATGCATTAGTCGTCAGCTTGCCCTGACGCCAACACAGCATGACCACCATTCAACTACTGCTCCTTCACTCTCACTCTACCTCTTACACCATATACACACTAAACATACTACTGCCCTGGCCATGCTACTCATTCAACACACAGGGCCTACCACACAATTTGAAAGGATCCCTGAAAAATTTCCTAGATTCAGATGGTGATCCCGATCACTCCAAAAATCTAATCAATTGGTCCTTATGTCTGTGAAGATTCTCAGTCATCCAGGTCATGGTATTCAAGGTGTGTGATTTTCTTCAGTCAACTGGACTGGAAATTTGAATTGAAGATGCTTCGCTACCTATCCAGGGAGCTTTTCGGTTCTGAATTGGTCCTTATGCCATTTCCAACCCATCCAGAAAATTTTATCAAAATCCATTAATGACTTTTTGAGTAACTTGCTAACTAACTAACAGACAAACTGGAAAAAAAACCTAGCCCCACCACTCCTTGGTGGAGGTAAAAACATATCTTATAAAGCGACCAGTGAGTGTTTATCTGTCTTCTTTATTTGACTTCCAATGAATGTATTTCTGCTACTTACCTGGATATGGGAAAATGAGCCAAGGAGCTTGTCCCATAACATCTCCCTTCAGGTCAGTACGGGCCAGGTAACCGTACTGACCTGGGTCAGATGGAAGTGCATTAGAAATTGTTAAAATATAGCAGATGAGCCAAGATAAAGTGATTCCAAGCAAAACCTGAGAACACAGAAAACATATTTGGTACCCTTTCAGATGCCTGAAGACTATCCCACATTAAACAAAGGTCAGTCCAAATGTGCATATTGCTTTATACATACAGGAAGAATCTGAAAGATGTAAAGATGGGTGGTTTGAAGTTTTTTATCCTTGCTATATGTAGGAAATGGCACTGCTATATGCCGGAGGTACTGTGAGAACAGAATGATCAGCGCTGTGGTCCTGTGTAAGACAGACATATGGAGAGGCACATGAAACACATTTACATTAACTTATAAAAACAATTCAGCTGTTAAAATAGCTGTACAGATATGTTTCTTGAACAGTAAGTGTTACAATCCAGTCTCAGCAGGTGTGTTTTCAGCTCAG
>JAQQAE010006217.1:0-16877 GCA_029823295.1 Pseudamia nigra
TGAGGATGGATGAACAAAATAAGCCACAAAACGAACATAATTACAAAATCAGCATATAATTAACAAAATAAGAAAATGAACAGACCTGATCTAAAAAGAAAGTCATGAATGCTAAAACATAAGAAGCACAAATGAACAAAACAAGCAACATAATCAGCAGAAACGATGATCATAATTATGTAAATTAACAAAAATGAACAGTATAACCAAGAAGCTGAGCAAGAAATCAACAAAATAAGCAATGAAATGAGCAAAATAGTCAAGTAATGAAGAAAAATGAACAAAATAAACAAAAAATCAGCAAAAATGAATAAAATAATTCAGTAAATTAACAAGATTGAACAGTATAATCAAGAAGCTGAACAAGAAATCAAAATAAGCAACAAAATTAGCTAAACAGCCAAGTAAGTGAAGAAAAATGAACAAAATAAGCAACAAGACTGAACAAAATAGCCAAGGAAATAAACAAAATTGAGTAAAATCCCTGTTTTTAATGCAATACTTTAATAAACTCCAAGCTATGAATTTACTCACTACTTGAGTAGTTCTGCATGGGGTACTTTTTTACTCTTACTCAAATGTTTATTTTTATGAGTACTCCTACTTCTACTTCAGTCACTACAGTTATGAAGTAACAATCCTTTCCCCTAAGTACTGTTTCTGTTTACACACCACTGCACATGCCCAGTCATGATGTGATGGGCGTAGTTGTACACTGTGTGACTGCAACCACCCTTCCTCTTTCACCCTTTAACGCCTGGTAAAGACCCCTACCCCCTGCCCCTACCCGCAGCTGTGGTGTGTGTTTCTTCAAAACAGTGGTTATCATGTTGCTGTTTTTCACTATCAGTTATGGATCATTTTAAGCAGAGAAGTTCTACTATTAGACCCGCCTCTGTGGCTGATAGTGATGATTACATGCAAAGTGATGTGCACTAGAGAGTAAGGAAAACAAGCAGATGAACTAGATCCGACCGTCTTATCACTAATTACTCTCACTGCTGGTTAATGTGTCAGCCAGTTTATTGATTCAGTTATTAGTTGTTTGCTTTATAAAATGTTAGGAAATGAATAATGGTGATCAAGTTGACATCTTTAAATAACTTGTTTCATCCACAGCTCAAAGATTTGCAGTCACAGTTATGGAGGATGAAATAAACCCCAAAATCCTCCCATTCAAAAAGACGGTGCTCTAAACACCAGTACGTTTCGTCTCCGTTGGCATTTTCTAGTATTCTCCTAGCAATCTCCTACTATTTATGTTTAAATAAATTAAATAGGGCCTAAAGCCAAAAGAATTAGCAATCAATTATTACAGGGTGTAGGTTTAAATATTTGGGTTTCAATCTCTTGGAAATTTTGAAGGTGGAACACTTCATCTTCAGTGTTTTGGTGAATTGCTAAACTGTTAAAGTGTTTGTGTCTTGCTGCATAAACTTATGACAGGAACAAAAAAATGAACAAAATAATCAAGGAAATGAAAACAAAAATACACAGCATGACCAAAAACGAACGAAAATAATCCAGGAAAGGAAGAAATATGAAGCTGAAAATTGACCATGCCGGGACAAAGTTTGCAATGTTATATATACTAATGCTACAGTTTGCCTTGGATGGCGTCTTGATGGTAACAGTCCAAGAAAAAGTTTTTCTTCAGACTAATGTTTTTCTCCAGGATTTTGATGGTCTGTAATTCTTCCCAGTGGCTTCAACCTTTGACAGTTTTCAACACCAGTGTTATCCTGAAGAATCTGAGCGACACTGGACCACAGTGTCAAAGCAGACAATTCATGCACGTGATGTGAAGGGAATCTCTAAGGATGGTGTATGATACTACTTTCAGACCAACAACCAGGATTAGCTGACCCAGGTTCAACCCTTCCTTTGTCAATTCATCCTTAACCAGTCAACCCGACTCCATCCTGGGTCATGGTCATTCAGACAGAATCTCACCTGGACAAAAATGAGAGTTTTTGGTCTTCTATGGTTAGATGAGATAAAAATTGAGCTTTTCATCTACAGGGGTGTGGCTAAAGTATGATGGTAGGAGTATAACATTTTGGAGATGTTTCACATGTGGTGGCATGGTGGATGGCATTACAAAAAAACCCCCAAATGCATCAAGATCCTGGGGGAAAACATCAAATAGTGTCCAGACTTGGTTCTTGTGCAGCTTTGGACCGACCATGAAGACAACAATCCAAAGCAAACTTCAATAATGGTCAAAACATGTTTCCTGTACAATGATGTGAATGTTCTGGACTGACCAAGGCGGAGTCCAGACAGAAATGTAATAGAGAACCTGTGAAAGGAGCTTATGACCCAAAGGCAACGAACCCTTCCAACTTCAAAATGCACATTACTTATACTAAGGAACATGAACCATCCCCCACCCCACAGTGAAATGCATCCCATCTCAGCAATGTAATGTGTAAGGCATTGCATTGCATGACCATAAAAATCAGATAACAGGGAGTAGGCAAATCATTAAAATAATGGGTTTCCAGGCACTTGAGAAATGCGATAATCAAAAACCCCTGGTTTTCATGTTTCAGTCCATTGGAGGATATATGTACATAGTGAGGCAAGACTGAAACTTCCTGTTATTTTCAAAAAATTGAGTTGTGTCTTGTTGAACAAGGCGACACCTATAGTCTTAGCGCTAGCTGTCCTAATGTGGGAGCTAATAGTCCTGCAAAACAGGTTACTCACTGCTGCTGTCCTTTGTTTATACTCCATGAGGAGAAAACAACACTTGGCTTTCAGATGACATGCATCTGCCCTGGGTCTTGGTGTGATACTGTAGGTCTTCTCCACTCCTTCCAAAAACATGTCACTGTCACCTTTTTTTAACACATGTGCAGATGTAAAAGAATGAAATAGATTTGATTAATGGATATACATGCACAAAGACATCAGAGTATTGGGGAGAAATGTGTGTTAATCCAATTTCTCATAATCAGATAACTGTCATATTCTGACAAAGCATATGACATTATGCCATTTATATGATCACTTGAATAGTCTGATAGCTCCAGAAATTAGATAATGGTTGGATTTTTAGTGTGCATGTAAACTGGCTTATTGACAAAACCATGCTATAAAACTACCAATGACGCATTTATAACAATCGGATCGCTGTGTGTGCACTGAGCTGTTTCGTTCTGTGTGTTGCGACAGCAGATCATGGACCAGACCCAGTCGAACCACACCAACGGCTCACTGCTGCACGAGACAGGAAATCCTCCAGAGTACAGCGATGCACAGATGGTGCTGCTGGGCGTTTTAATGGCCATTCTGGTTCTGGCCATAGTTTTTGGTGAGTTACTCTGTTAGACTCATGAATAAGCTGAACTAAAGTGACCTATTATCAACCAGTTATTAATGGTAGAACTTATTCAGTACAAATCTGACATATTTTATTCCCTTTTTATGTGACTTTATGTTTCTCCTCTATTGTATCTACAGTATATTGTATCCAACGCACGTGGTTTTCTTCTGTCGACTGGATTGGAAATTTGGCTTGAAGACGTTTCGTTTTGAAGAAGAACTGAAGAAGCTTCCTGGATAGGTAGCAAAACATCTTCAAACCAAATTTCCAGTCCAGTCGACAGAAGGAAAACCACAAGCCTTGGATACCATGAGCTGGATGACTGAGAATCTTCACAGACATAACTATATTGTACTTTTTCTCCACTCATCTGCATTAAAGCATATCAGATTACATTTTTTTTTAATTCCTCTTCCTGTCCAGTAAAAACCACATATCAACTCTATGACCTTAAAGAATGTGGATATGATAAATATGATGCAATGCTGTAGATTGAATTGCAGAAGATGATAAAAAGGCCTTCAAATGAGTCCATCCTTAAACAAATACATGAGTCAAATGCAACGCCCACATTGACACAGTAGTAAAATGATTCCAAAACATCATGCATGTTAGTAAAACACTGACAGAAGACGTTTTACTGTTCAATATGTGGATTTCCATTTAGGCATTTTGAAATTTGTATTAGCAATAGCAACATTTAAAGAAACCTCCTGTATGTTGCAACAAAGTTTTTCACATACTAGCAATTTAAGCACTATCAGTTAAAAAAGAAAATGTACACCAATCAGCCATAAAATTATGACCGCAAAACGATGAAGTGCTCATAATGTTGATGATATTGTTCCAATGGCTTTTGTCAGTGGGTGGATGGACTGTATTAGGCACCAAGAACATTTAGCCTTGAAGTTGTTGCACTGAAAGCAGTAAACTAAGTAAGGATCTAAAGACTAAATTGTGATGATACACATCTTGGTCATTGCATCCAAACCTAAAGATCTTGTTTGGTGTTCTAGTCTGCAGTAGATAATACCCCAACAAAAGTGGTCTAGAGGTGAACAACCGGATTTCAATCCAACTGAGTATTTGTGAAAGCTCAAAACTTACAGGATTTGATGTATGTGTCACTATAATGTCGAACGTACTGCCAGTTACTACGGCAGCTTTCAGAGGTCTGATAGAGCTCATGTCTTGGGTTAGAGCTGTTCTGCCATCAGTAGGGGAACCTGTACAACATTATGTGGTCGTAATGTTTTGTTCCCTTCGATCCTCTACTGGACTGAGATCCAATTGTCCTTCCTTCCTCATGGGGTTCTGTCCACTGCAGGACCAGGACCACCAAACAAGACCCACAGTTTTGGACATGCTTTAACCCAGTTGTCTTGACATCACAATGTGGTCCTCATCTACAGTAGGTTGCTTGTATCCTTACGTTGCCCAATTTTTAGTTTCACATACATCAACTTCAAGAACTAAATGTTCACTTGCAACCACTTCATGTCAGTATCCACAATGTTATGGTTGATAGTGTAGATACTTTTGACCTTAATGTCACCTTAATAGAAGTTAAAGTAGAAAGAATACTGGATTTAGATTTATTTAAAGCCTGAAACATACATTCAAGTCTTTTGTTAATGCAAACAGAGGCAGTTGACATTAACCCTTTAAAACTGAAAAGTTATAAAATGTTATAAAACAGTTATAATGAGGTTATTATAACTGCATAAAATGTCAGTAGATCGGGTTACATAACCATATCAATTATGCATTTTGAAGTTTAGCTTTAGGAAATTCTTATGGAGACAGCAAAATGTGAATAAAGAGTAAATGGAGGAGTAAATGCATATAAGGGAATTTCATTTTTTAATTTACATGATAAATCAGGTTTTTACGAAAAATCATGACTGGTAACTCTGGTTTGGACTGATGAGGAAACAATATGGATGTTGATTATTCCATTTAGGTTCATGAAAAATCATTTCAAATAGAAATCAACAGAATGCTGCTACTTCTGCTCTGTTCATTTGAGGAGTGATGTTGCCTACAGCGCCACCTAACACACAACTAATTGCAACTTTTACTTTTCAGACTCAAAGTACATTTTACAATAATATCAATATTCATAGATTGTATGGTAGTACTAAAATAATACTAGTCGTACTACAAAGTTCAGCCACACAGAAAATTGCAAATTAAAAAATAGTGCAGCAATGTTAAACATTTGAATACATTTGTATTCCAGTGTGGACAATGTTGACTGTGTTTTGGCCGGTCAGCTTTTTTAAATTTGAAAATAGAAAGGCATTTCTCCATTTTGGGTCTGCAACAGATTCCACAAAAGATGAGCCATGGCCCAATTTTAGGCCTAAAAATGTGTTAAAATCATTAAAAAAAATTTTATTTGTAACAGCTCATGCGACAAGGTGCTTTCAAACATGATTTCATACAAAAGGCATCCAAACTGAGATTTAGACTCATTTAAATGATTTAAACTCGTATTTGAGAAATGGTATGAAATATGTTGTAATTATTCAGTCTACAATTAAATATAAGTCAAGGTCATTTGTAATAGCCATGCAATATTTTTGAATTAGCATATTTCCACTTGGCTGAACTTTTTCAAAATTGGGGTTGTTACTTATTATCTAAAACCTGACCTTCACTACGTTTAATGATACGATTCTGTTTCTGCCTGTGTGCAGGTAACGTGCTGGTGATCACAGCCATTTTGCGGTTCCAGCGGCTCCAGACTGTCACTAACCTCTTTATTACATCGCTGGCTGTTGCTGACCTCATCATGGGTGTGGCCGTCGTCCCCTTCGGCTCCAGCCACATCCTGCTGGGAACATGGCAGTTTGGAAATTTCATGTGTGAGTTCTGGACAGCCACCGACGTGCTGTGTGTGACAGCGAGTATCGAAACGCTGTGTGTAATCGCCCTGGACCGCTACCTTGCTATCACCTCGCCGCTCCGTTACCCAACACTGCTCACCAGGTACGATGGCGATAGTTCAGATTAAAAGTCCCATACTGTGAAAATATGTTTTTGAGTTTTATGTAAAGACTGACAAAAGCTGTGAAAATATGAACTTGGTCAGCATTGCCAGTCCAAATAAATCCTCAAGCAATAGAAATAAAAGAGCTGTTTAGGATTTTTATCACAACCAATCATAGTCAAGATAAAATGCATTAGTCCTGCCACTGACACCCAATCCTATGTAAACCAAAATTAGGCCTGCCACTACGAGTGCTGTGTGAAAAACTGTCCACACAAAATGTATTATTTTCTTATGTCTTAGATGAAAATCTGACCTGCAGTTCAACCAATCAGAGTATTTTCTGATGAAAATTGGGCATATATGACACCTCACAGTGAAATCAGTGTATACTGTATGTGTGACAAAGATGCTGCTGGAAAATCATCTTATAGTTTGCCAGGATGCTGACAGAATTCTCTAACAGACACTTGGAGGCAGTGCAACGATAACTAACGGTGTCACAATGTGACACCTTTAAAGTGCAGTTTTGAAATAGTACATCACAAGTTGTGTCACAAAATCAAATACTTTGCAGACAATTTAATATTAATTTGGTGCGTACAGCTTTTGATCATTATATCTAGACTGAGCTGCTGTCACCGTTAGCCACTGTTTTTGTTTTTTTGACCTGCAAGTTGCTCTTTTAACAGAATATTGAGGTTTTCGGCACTCTTCAGTTCAGTCTCCATCTCATTTTTGCATCTAAAAGATTGCTGTATTTGCTTCTTAAAAACTACAGTATGAGTATTATTCAGGTAACAACCTCTCTCTTTTTGTATTCATAGTCATGACAGGAGGGTGCTGAATAATTTCAGTAACCTTGGTCGACATTTTTAAATTGACTCTATATCCTCTTTCCTCATTGGAAAATCTATGAATTTTGTTAACATTTTATCAGCTCAAACATATGTTTTCTGCTTCTATAAACATCTGCTTCCAATCATTGAGCACTGATAACTTCAGGTTTCCTCATCACTGTTAATAAAGTTGTACTTTAGATCATGTCAATAGACAGACTATTAAAAACAAGGCCTAAGTTCTCGTTTCTGTCATCATGACATCAAGTGCAACAAAGATTAATGTGACCCTAACCCTCCAAGGTGTAGAATCTGCACAGACACTATTCTGCACAATGAAAATCACAGAAAACAGTGAAGAATCATGGGAAAACATCCAGTGTGTTTCCCTCAATAGGCTTGTCAGTCAGTCTGTCCCCATTACACAATATCTCAGGAATGGCCTGACAGAATGGCTTAAAATCTGACACAAACATTCACAGGGATGAACAAAAAATATTTTGGGGGCCAAAGGTCAAGGTTGCTTTGGCCACATGACAGTCCATTCTGGTGAAATGAAATCTCAGGATCAAACTTTCACTTGGACTGAAGAACTGACTCTGAAAATCATTTGCTCTTCAGAGAAATTAAGCTCAGCAATTAAACAAATTAAAGGCTGAACTATAAAGTCTACTATTACTCATTTTTGAAGGTAATTCAAAAAACAGTTTATGTTGCCAGCAGTGGTGATTCTAGGGTCTACTGGGGCCCTTGGAAAAAATTCACAAGGGGCCCGCTACATACTGTACAACTGCTGGTTTTTAAAATTTGTCACCCACTGGGATCCTGTATTGACCTGGGGCCTCAAGCAATTGGCTGGTTTCCATGGTGACATGCAGTGCCTCTGGATGCCAGGACAGTGGACACATCTATTTGAACTTACTCAGTGAATTTACACATACATGATATTTAAAGGTCCCGTACTGTGACACGCCAAGGGTCTCTCTGTGTCTATGCTTTGATTTTGCAGAGAGGTGCAATAACTGCCCACTTTTCATGAAGACACCCTCTGATTGGTTGAACCATAGGCCATTCCCAACATGACCAGAAAACACAGAACAATGCACTGTTCATGATCAACTTTCTAAAAAATATTTTCAAGAATATTTTCAGCTGGCTCATGGGGGAGTTTAGCTTTGTTATGAATGGTTAGTTTCAGATTTAAATTTTAGATTCATAAATCATCTTCATTTGTGAGGATCACATACCAAAAGCCAAACCACCATGAGGGAAAAGAACCACTACTTTCTTAGATTGTGATGTAAATACAGTAAGTACAAAACAAACCCAAAATAAAAGCAGCAGAATTAAATCAGCTTCTCCATTCCCCTCAGATCCATATAGGTTTAATTTACAGTATGTGGACTCAATTCGGCCCAACTCGGATCCTCAAGACCACCTACCCTGCTTGTTTTCCAACTGTCTCTGCCTCAACCACATACAATAGTTTATTCAGGATCTGAGGGGAATAAAAAAAATTCTGTGCTTTTTCACTTGTTTACAATATATATATTTTTTTTCGCTCGTATGCACACGCTGCTCACAGGGGTCGGGCCATTGCTGTCATCCTTGGCGTCTGGGTGGTGGCCTCCCTCATCTCCTTCCTGCCAATCCATCTAAAGCTGTGGGTGTCGCACAAAAAGGAGGCTCTCCAATGCTTGGACGATGAGACCTGCTGCGATTTCAACACCAACGCAGCATACGCAGTGTCATCCTCCATTGTGTCCTTCTACCTGCCGCTGGTGGTGATGATTTTCCTGTACTCGCGGGTGTTTCAGGAGGCACAGAAACAGCTGGAGAAGATCCGAGGGAGGGAGAGGCACTTTCATAACTTGCATTACACTGCACAGCTGACTTATCCAGAAGACAGCCCTGCGTTGAATAATCTCAGAGCCGGGGTGGGAGAACAAGCATCACAGGACAGGCTAAACATGGAGAAAACGGAAAGTGGAGACAATGGAAAGGATGAAAATGGAAAAGAGAGCAAAGCCAAGACAGAAAAAGGGGAAGGAAAACACTCTGCCACAAAGCGTCTTAAGTTTTGCCTTAAGGAGCAAAAGGCCGTGAGAACTCTAGGAATCATCATGGGGACGTTTACACTGTGCTGGTTGCCATTCTTCATCCTCAACATCTTGATGACCTTCCTCAAAATGGGCGACGTTAAGCTGCTTTTCAGGCTCCTCAACTGGCTCGGATACTCCAACTCGGCCTTCAACCCGCTCATCTACTGCCGCAGCCCTGACTTCAGACATGCCTTCCAGGAGATACTGTGTCTTAGGAACCGGGGAGGAAGCTGGAGAGGGAAGAGAGGCTGGGGCTGTTGCAGAGATACGTACTCAAAGCCCACGTGCAGGACGAACGGGAAGTTAAACCTGAGTGGCATCAAGGGGCTCCAGGAGAGGTTAGGGTGGAAGGGCAGCGTGGAGAGCTCGATCCGAGGCAGCTCACCCACTCTGAGTCCCCTAGAGCAGGGTTTAGACGTAGCTCCAGGATCCCTGACGAACCAGCAGGCAAACAGCTCTGCTAATGGGAGCTGTAAAGAAAGTCTAGCTTCTATTGCTTGACTCATTAGGAAATAAAATTTTACATTGTGTTTACATACTCCTGCAAAGAAAACCGGTTTTGGAAAAGCTCATGATGTTTGGTTTTGTGTAAGACCTTTAAGCTTATGTTTAAAGGCCCTTTTCTTGTTCTTTAGATGTTTATTGTTCCTTTACATGCAATTCATTTTTATTTTCACAGTTTTTCATCCAGTTTTGCTCTCCCAGACAGAAAGTCAGCTGAAGAAATCATGTCCAGCAGTATATTATGTTGAGAGGGTCAATTTTGAAATGTAACAGGTTACAGATTATTATTATTATTATTATTCCAGATATTGCCCTCTTAAAAATCAAATAAATAATGCAATTATTTTAACAACTTAATCAATGAAATGCAATATTTGCTTACTTTCTCTGTCTTTTTCATAGATTTTTTTTGCAAGTGTTTTAAATTGAAAGCTAAAAATGTCCAAAAATCCACACTACCAGTCACACCCCCTCTTTCAGCATTTTTTCTGTACTTTTATTATTTTCAATGTTGTACATTAATACTGATGACATCCAAACTGTGAAACAACACATATGGAATTATATAGTAAACAATGAAGTGTTAAACAATCCAGAACATGCTTTATATTTTAGACTGGCCATAGTAGCCACATTTTGCATTCTCTCATCAGATTCATGAGGTAATCACCTGGAAAGGTTGTCAAATCACAGCTGTGCCTTGTCAAGAGTCAATTTTGCTATTTTTTGCCTTCTTAATGTGGTTTAGGTGAGGGGTTTTGAACCAGTGGTCTGTGAAGGCCTTGTTGTTTCAATGTCTAACCAGCACAATCATAGATGGTGTGTATGACTGAATTTCCAGAGCTTGCAGCAGAAGCAGCAAAGTGCTTTCTACCTTTTGCAACTACATATCTCTGTGCTTGTGGAATTTCCACCCCGACATACCTGAAGAATAAGTAGAGGGCAAGACTGGAGCCAGAGAATGATGTGAGACTGTCCCCGACGCTGTCTGCACGGAACCTGTCCTCATACTGAACAGCAGTGGCCCCAGGTTGCTTCGGCGGGCCCTGCATCAAGACTGCCTGAAAACCCCTGGTTTATATCATTAGTCTTGTGTGTGTTTAGGGAAGGAATGGATACAGAGTCACTATCTCTATTAGTGCCAGTACAACTACTGTACAAATACATCTTATGGGTTTTGGTGATTGCACTTGGAGACACAATCAAAGCTCTTAAAGAGTTTTCAAATTGATAGACTTTCATGTCTTAAAGTGACGATGGACTGTCTCTTTACTTTACTCTCTTTACTTTCTTGTGCTAGTATGAATTTGTACAGTAGTTGTAATAGCACTGATGGGGCTGTTCAGTAACTACCCTTCCTCTGCACAAGACAACTGATGGTCTCAAACACATTAAGAAGAAATTAATTATTAAGAAATTAATTACCTCATGAATCTGATCAGAGAATGCCATGAGTGTGTGCTAACTGTCATCAAAGCTAAATGTGTCTACTTTATCTAAAATATAAAATATGTTTTGGGTTGTTTAACACTGTTTTGTTTCTCACATAATCCCATTTGTGTTCTTTCACAGTTTGGATGTCTTCAGTATTAATGTACAATGTTAAAAATAATAAAAATAAAGAAAAAACACTTACTTTTGGCAGTCCGTACATTCAAACCAACATGTGCAGTTTTGTTGGAGACTTGTTCTCATTTCAGAAGAGAATATTGCTGACTCTCTGGCACTGCACGATGTAGGCCACCTGCCTTTTCATACACAAAATACTTTTATCAAAAATAACATAGTAAAACGTAGCCCCCATTAAACAGCAAACATTTAGATTTTTTTCACTGTATAGTGTGGAAACCATTTACAAACACTAATAAAATGTGTTTAATATACATACCTTCAAACCATAAAACTCCATTGGCATAGTGAACATAAACATTATGATCTTAATCAAACTGGTTGTTACAACAGGACTTATGTATTAGAATGTAAAATTATTCTGACCTTGACTAATTCATCTTCATACGGAACAAAAAATGGACTAGCTACTGAAATGAAATAAAATAAATAAAATAAAAAACACCTTATTTACTTAACACGTAAGTTTTTGAGTTAAAGTAAGTGAATTTCAATGACACCAGGATAATTAAAAGCCAATATATCTTATACATGCTGATTCATTCCAAAATGTTTTTCAGATTAAGTCAAACAGGAACATGAGAACATGTGTGGTGCTCAGTAAATCTGAGAAATGTCCATTGGCAGGAGGGTTGTTGTGAGGAGTCTCATGGCGACAGAGATAAGAGAGCTTAAAGGTCAAAGGTCCTTAAAGGTTAGTGGACACATAGATAAGTGTCTAAAGAAAAATAACAGTCTGTTGATAATGCTGTTGAGAGGACACGTCACTCTTCGCAATGCTATGATTATCCTATTCTGCTGTGAAACATGTCTCTTGAAGGTACAATTTGCAATGTGTGTGGAGAAATTTATATGCATTAATCATTTTTACTATTTCAAAGCTGTGAAGAAGTTGGAACCTGCATAAAATCGAACACCTTTGGTTGCCTATATCAGTGTCATTGATAGGCACTGATTGCTACGTAGAGGACTCGGGTCAGATTTTCTGGTGAAAACCCAGTAATGGTGTTTATCTTGTGGATATTGAAGTGCCTCTTCTTTGCTCCTCTGCAGCAGCATCACCAGCCACGTACTCATTCCCACCTCTGTTTGGACCGGGCGTCACATTTTGACACATAAATAAGGTCAGGACAGGGATTAGGGCAAAGGGTGCAGGAGGAAAAAGACACTTGAAAACAAAAAAAAATAAGCATGAAATTGGACACAAACCTGGTCCTGGAGTTTAATTCTTGTCTCATCCAGAAAATACATTTTGATGGAAATGAAAAACAAGATTCTCTCTTTCTTCTACTCTGTTTATTGGAGTCAGGGGTAACGTAGGCTACAGCGCCACCTTATGGCAATACGATGCAGCTGGGTTCATTCACTCCAAACCCATCTACAGAAACATATTGTTTCAAATCCACATAATATTCTATGAAATCATGGCAAATTCTTCTATTTGGTACTCTGAGTATAGAGAACCTAAGCCCCGCCCCTTCTTGTTTTGGCCCATGAGATGCATCTTCGGGAAAAAATTGCCACAGACAACAGGCAATTTTCTGATCACAACTGAATTTTACCATCATTTGCACGTTGTGTGTTTTTCAGTTTAAAATATAAGTCTAGACTGTAGCAGTTTATTGTGAAAGTCAGTCTGCTGAAAGCTGCTGAAGAGTCTGCAGGAATCTATTTCACAGCTTTATTCTTGAAGAATGAGGTTAAATTTGCCGAGGTAGTACGTACGTTCACTGAGTTGTTTCATGCAAAACTACATGACTAAATTCACTATTTTTGCAACAATCTATGACTTTCTTGACTTATAAAATTGTCCTTTAAGTTAACCGACATGTGCGCAAATGATGACGTAATTCAAAAGTGATCCAAAAATGATTGGCTTGACATGAATATGATGCATTTTTTTCTGGGATGTGGGTTAGGTCCCACATCCCAGAAAAGATGGGGGAGGAAGAGGGTGGGACTTAGGCTTTGCACTAAAAAATTTTTCAAAAACTGACAAAACGGAAAATGATGCCACATGACCACATGATGATGTGTTCACGGCTAAAACCACCAACTCCCAGCGTGACACAGATCACAAGCTCCAAGCAGATGAGCAAATGTTACATATTGTACCTTTTAAAACTTTTTATAATTTCAAAATAAAATATTGATGTTTTTTTCTGTGAACAGTCTGCTTTTTAGCAATGTGCTAAATAATAAATAGCTTTGGTCTTTATGCATGCTTTGCTGAAACTCTTCAATGTTCTGCGTGTTATGTAATGTTCAGTATCTTGATGATGGTCACAGTCAAACCGGGAAACGCTGCAAACCAAACCACTATGATGATATACAGCACATTTAGGGCCTTCTCACTCATCCTTTATTTTATTAACCCAAAGGTCAGGAAGCCTAAGTGCAGGGATTTGTAGTTGTACATTATCAGTGCTAATATTTCCTCCTGCCAGTGTCAGATGCACAAACTGTGCGTCCAGAGTGAGGGGAGTTTGTGTATAAATCACACTGTGGCTAAAAGTCTTATTTAAAACAAAGGGTCTTATTTCAGGGAGATTTCCAAAAACCTGAGATCAACAAGATTAGTGGACCTTCTGCCTGTTATTCATTCCACCCCGATAATCCTCATATCTCGTCCAAAACCATTTACTGATATATATTTGTGAATCTGATAAACATCTGAGACCTAAATGCGCGACTGTCATAACGGTTCTTTCCATCTCTGTGTTCATGTTCTTGTATTAGTTGGAGCTATTTTCCACCTTGGATCTAAACACCAATCTGTCTTTTCTTTTATCCTGTCTGGTTTAGCTCTGTTACAGTAAGCACACTGTAATCTGCCAGAGCATGTTTGCATAAAGCTGTCTGTAATAAGTTTGCAATTATATTACGGATGCTTCAAGTGCTTGTACTTAGAAAGGTTGTTGGAGGGAATGTCTGTTTGGAAAGATTCATACATATTTTACTTCTTAAATTTAAGGACAGGATATAGATGGTCAAAAAAATATGTATAAATCTGATTTAAAAATAATGTTGCTGAGGATAATTTTGTGGTGAGTTACCTCGCCTGTTAATATATGTCATTATTTTTTGTGAATCAAAATACAGCCCCATTTCCAAAAAAGTTGAAATACTGTATAAAAAGTAAATACAAACACATTGTGAAAATCTGCAAAATATTGAATCCCTATATTTAATTGAAAACAGTCCAAAGACAATATCTCAAATGCAGAGACTCAAAAATTAAAACTTATTTTAAACGAAAAAACTTAAATACTCCTTTTGAATTATAAGTATAGTCTTGAGGTTTCGGCCTTGAATTGTGAAGCACCTAGAAATAATCTTGGATTATGATCGGTGCTATACAAATACAGTTGAACTGAATTGAATTGAATTGAATTTGATGCCAATAATGTATTTCATGAGTCAGGGTCATGTTTCCCACTTAACTGTATTAGCTTTCAGCAACACTCTGGGATCTGAGGCGAACAGCTGCTGTCAGTTTGAAAGTGGAAAGTGTTTTCTCATTCTTGTCCCATGTAAGATTTCAGCTGCTCAGGCAGCAAGGCCTGTGTAGGGGGAATTTTATAATAAACTAAACTCAGAGAACACAGTGTCCGTGATATCCAAAAAAAAAAAAAAAAATCAAAATGTGTGACATCAGACCACATTACAGTTTCCCACTCAGTCCATCTTAAATGAACCGAGTGAAACTAGCAGTGTTTCTGGATCTGGTTTGTATGAGTTCTCTTTGTGTGGAGTTTCAACGTGTCTTTATTCATGCGCCTAAAACTGTACTCGCCAATAGTGGTTTTTGGAAGTGTTCCTGAGCCCATGCAGTGATGTTTTCATGCATGCCTGTTTGCAGTGCTGTTGAGAGCCCAAACATCAAGGTCATCACATATTGGTTTTCAGCCTTGTCCCTTGTGTCCAGAGATTTCTCCACATTCTTGAGTCTTAGAATGATATTACAAACTGCAGGATATAAAATCCACAAATTCTTTGCAGTTACTTCAGAAAGACTCAGCCTCTCTGGGATACTATTTTTATACCGAGTCATGTTACTAACCTATTGCCTGGTAACCTAAATTATTATGAGAAGGAGCAAGGAGTACTTTAAGCCTTTCACAACTATTCCAATCTTTTCTTGCCACTGACTAAGCTCTGTTGAAATATGTTGACATCAAATTCAAAATTTGCATACAGTTAAAAATCATCAAGTCTATTTTAGCTTATGTCACACAGTGATTCAACTTTTTTCTAAATCTGGTTGTACCATAAATAAGACATTGATGGTAATAATTTGAGATGTGTACTGTAAATGTGATCTGTGCATGTATGTATGTACGTATGTATGTTTTGTGCATATGTGATGTGGTTGTTGACTATTTGTGCATTGTAAAGCCTGAAACATGCCCTTGAAAACTGTCATTTTTACTGTAATGTCTATAAAACTTGGATAAATTAACAATTGTTTAGTATTATAGCTGAACTGTCAGTTTTAATTCACCAGATGGGTTGTATTTACTGCACTGGGATATGACGATGTCAGCGTTTGCCATGTAGAATAAGTGATCAATGTTATGGCATTAATTGCTGTCTCATGTAATAAAAATAATTCATCTGGTGCTTTTAAGTGCATTTTGTTGTGACTATCAATGTAAGTGGTTATAAGTTCACTAGAGTTTAAGTTGCACTTGGATGATTTTTTTTTTCAAAAGTGCAGTTTTAAACAGAACAAAGTACGTTCTACCTCTGCCTGTGTCCCATGAATGTCATCTCATTTCTGTAAATATTTATTCTTAAGATGTTGATTATGTTTGTGAGTAAAAGAAAGATGTTCAACATTCTACCTGCGTAATTCTGTTGCTTGATTTCTTGTATTGTGATGAGTTTCAATGTATCAATTTTGGAATGTATTGTTCTCTATACTGAGTTTTTTTCAGCCCCAAAAGATACTGTACATTTAGTGTTGTTCAGGATAAAGAGTTGTAAAAATACATCATGGATTGCCATAACATTTATAAACTACTGTTACAAACCCAGCAGATGTTGACGACATTCTCACCATCTCCTAACAAATGTGCACTGAAAAATGAGAACAACATCTGAAATAATCTTTTTACTGAGCAGCTAAAAGGACCAGTAAATCAAACATCCACAGCAAGATTTCTGCTCATGTTTGAAAATTATACACATTCAAAACATAGCACTAGTATTTGGGGTAATTGTTTTGGATATTGAAGTTGACACGAAGTGAGTAACTGATTAAAACATTAAATCTATTAGAGCTGTTGTTCTTGAATATTTCATGTCAAAACCCAAAAGATAAATTGAGCATCTCTTTGGGACCAAACACAGCAACATTAAAATTAAGCCATCATAATACATTGTTTTTTTGTAAATTTTAGTGTTCTCGTACAGTGTGTTGGAACGCTGACTAAACACCAAGCTAAACCGTAGTCAATGAAGACAGAGTCGAT
>JAQQAE010006218.1:0-16877 GCA_029823295.1 Pseudamia nigra
CAGTGAGGCTAATCAGAAAAAAAGGCTTCAGTTTGCTAGGGAGCATAATATTTTGTTGTTCTACCTGTAGCTTTGATCACAACACACATTTGCTGTAGCATTGATTCAATAAGCTTCTGCAGTGTCTCAACATTTATTTACGTCCAGAGTTACATTGATTTTTTTGCCAAGATCTTGAATTGATGATGGGAGTGTTGGACACTGTGCAAAGTCTTCAACAGCATGAAAGGAAATGCTTTTACTTTCACTACTAAATGTAGTCCTGAGTTCTACTGTTGTTGTTTTTTACAATTCGATTTCACCACACATTTCAGTGATTACGGTCATGATCATTCAAGATTTTTTTCCAACCACATATTTTCTTCGAAGCTGATGGTTCGCCATTATCCTTATATCACTTGTTCCCGCTGAAACATAATCACCCATGTAGAAATTATCCAATGGGAGGCTCGTACCTATTTGCTTCGTTAAATCCAGGTGGTGACCTTTTTTTTTGGCCAGGCAGTGTATTCACTCATTCATATGTACCGAGTTTCATGAAGATTGATGCATTATGGTGCACTCCCTTTACCTCAGGACTTGGAGGTCAGAACTGGGAGCGGCATGAATTCGGAGCCGATCACGGTCCGGCTGCAAAGTCAGAAAAACAGGGACACTCCCACAGAAGCTGGCTCCTTCGCTGTATAGACAACTTCAAAACAAATGTGCACTTTACGTGACAGCAACATTACATAGTGTTTTGCACATACAAACTGCATAGTAACAAAAACAAAACAACAAAACTAACTACCTCCTTAAAAAGCTCTGACATTCTCCTATGCATTTTCATTTACACCAGCTTCACATATGAAAAGAGGGGTTTACATACAGCAGATTATCAAATAGAAACCAGAGTATCACCATTTGGTGTTTGTGAGTGGCAGCACAGTTACAAGTGTTAGAATGACGTGCATTTCTAGTATTGCAACACTACATGAAGAAATTGTAAAAAAAAAAAAAAGTGTTGATTCAGTGGGAGTGTCACATCACTCCAGATGGAGATTAATGAAGTCGTCAAAGTTTCATTGTCCAAATCATGTCCACAAATATGAGGACAGCATTTTGAAGTGATCGCTGTGCTCTTTCTCTTCCTCCGAGGCCTGGACGAAGCCATAAGCAACACAAACGTACAGTAAAAGTAACTGTCTGAATGGCCGAAAGCTGTCAGTAGTGACTAGATTGACTGAAAAAGGTTAAATTATAGTCAGTCACTGCAATAATTACTGACATCTGCCAACATTTGTCAGATTGTGCAAGAACAAGTATAGTGATGATTATACCTTCATGAAAACAGAGGAAAGAAAAAATCTACTGTACTTTCCATGGTCTGTTGAACCATTTCCCCACCAAATAGACAATCTTAACTAATCTCACAAACAGAGTCACTTATTTGAATTTCTCATTCACAAGTTCAAAAGATCATTTAGCCCAAACCCTTCAGCCTAAATGTCTAGAGGTAGTTTGCTTGTAAAGCATTCCACAATACAGGTTTACAAAACAGAACTGATTCTTTTCAAGCCTGACAATATGGAGAAATAGACTGCAACACAATCTCCGTCTTCTATACAACAATAGATCCACATTCATCCCATAAAACAGTCCTATTCCCATCAGGCCTCAGCTTACTTGTGTGTTTGTGTGTTGCTGTCGCCCACGTGTGTGCTTCGTCTTTTCCTTTCTCTAATTATTCTCCCCCTCAAACATCCTCCATTCTTTTTTTTTTTTCCCTCCCCAAATTCAGTTTTATCCGTGTTTCTCATCCTCTTCCAGCCGGTGTTCATCAGGACTATGCATCTCCCTACAATACTGTGTACTTTTGTGACAGCCCACATTTCTGCAGGGGCTCATCTTTGTTTAGTGAGAGGGTTCCAATTTCCTTATATAACACTCGGAATCCCTTGCATTCTTTGATTGTGGATTACATGATCGCTTTGCACGTGTTTGAATCAAAGAATTACTAGATTGAGTCACATAGAAATCACGCATCGTACTTTGCCAAATCTGGCTTATGCTCAGGCCTCGTCTCAGATGAATGGCCACTGGCCTAACTTCTGTCCTTGGGCTGCTGGGAGAGTGTGTATTGGGTGCCATCATCTGTGGTGTGTACAACAGCCTTGTGCTCACTTTCACACACATTTTATATCCAGGCTGTTGTGCCCACAATGCTACAATTCTCCCAACCTGAAGCAGGCACAGTGAGCAGCAACGTTTCAAAGTATCTGCCACTCTTTGTCTTGAAATGCAGGCAAAACAATTCCTCGGGAGCGAGATAAAACCCCGCACATCCCCGGGGCCAAACACGATTAGCCATATCTGAGACACAATCTCTGTCGGGCTCAGAACTCAGACTAAGCTGAGTGTAGTAGCAGCTGGTCTAATTCATCCTTTCAATGCCAGAAATTTCCGAGCGGCCTGATAAATGATGAATTTGCTCCCTGGCTTTGTCTGACGTCTAAGAGAGAATGGAAGCAGGGCAAAGGGAGAGCAAGCAGGAGAAACAGAGGGGACACGGGTGAATAGAAAAGTAATGCAGCCACTAAGGAATGCAGAAGCATTTAATGGAGTAGATGACAGGAGTACGTTGATGAAAGAGGAAACGAGCTGGCATACAGACAGATAGATGGGTCACGAAGAAGGGAAAGGGAATGGGAGTGAGTGAAAGGGGGATAAATGACACCAGAACTGTGGCGGGAGCTGGAGAAGTCCGATTCAACCGAGACAAGCAAAGAAGGGCTGATTGCACTGGAGTGAGACGGAGAGAAAGAGAATAGCGGGGAGCAGATGAAGCAGCACAACGTGGCTGGATGGATCGTGGGCTGAAGAGAAAGAGGGAATAGAAAGAAACTTTGGTAGAAGGATGAAAAGCGTGAGAGACACGCGAGGGCAGACAGAGATGAAAGTAAGGTGTAGATTGGAAAAGAGGTGGGTGGTGCAGGATATTCATAACCAGAGGCTGCAGCAGCTAGCTATGGAGTCGAGCTGTGGAATGATGATTTTTGGACAGAGCGGCGGTATATCAAATGTACTCATCAGCCCCAAATGGAGCAGATGCCAGGAGCCTGTCACGGTAGCCATTTTCACAGTTTTGATGCGCTCTAAGCACTGGCCCTGTGATGGAACCCCAGTGAGTTTAGTCTGGCAAGCAAACTGCATAGGATGAAGCGACAAACCAGCAGATGACTGTCGCCGTGCCAGTGTTTGTGTTGACTGAATAGCTGCCACTAAAGGGGAAACATTTAGACATTGTTTTGGCTGGGAGAAAATCTGGTGAATGGGACGAATTAGTGCTTAAAGACACACAAAAACAGCAACATATAATTGAAAAAGGAGGACTTTTTTATGTCCATTTTGAAACACCTACACAGGTTTAGAAAACTCAGTAGGGTTAAAATTTAAAGGCACTGTTTATGATGTTGGCAAACTGGCTAGAAGCCTGTTATTCATAAATGATGAGACAGGGGACCTGCCAGTCAACATGGCTCACAGTTGTCAGGTTAGTATGTTCTTTTTTTTACCTGTACCAGATGTTGAAGGAGTCTGAAATCCAGGATGTCTCTCCCCGGTCGTCCTATGGTCGGAAAAGCTCCGGATGCTCGCGCTACTATCATAGTGGCTTATTTTCATCTCCACAAGTGAGTGCATGAGTTCTTGCACCTTCGAGGCTGTAAGCTGTGTTGACCAGCAGGTCGCCTGTCCGAACATACGGTTTATAGTGGACCACTGCAAAGATTGACTACTAGCTAGTTTGCCAACATCGTAGACAGCACCTTTAATCTATCATACGTGAGCAAAATAGAAGAATAATTTGTAAAAATGAAGGTCCTTTACTGTAAAGATTCATCTTTATTGTGGTTGAGGTTTATATTAAGTCTGTTGTATAAAATAAAAGCTGTAAACATCTGAATTTGCTCAGTACATCCAGTCCTGAAAATCTGCCCCATAACAGGAAATACGACTTGCTTTGAATTTGTATAACTTATAACATCAAAAGTGAGAACTAAGCAAAGTAAAATGCAATAGTCCCAGTGTAAAAGTTAAGTCAACACACTTTACTTTATGATGACACATACAGAAGTATTTAACAGACACATATACATGGCACGGGTGTAATGTAAGTGCCATGATATGCAGAGGTGGGTAGTACTCAAGTACATTTACACATTTACTTGTATGAATACTTTTTACACTTATTCAGTTGCATTAATGGTGGAAATAAATGTACTTCTGCTGAGTTACATTTGACCACAGCTCAATGAATAAGGGTAAAATGAAAAAAAAAAAACGTGAAAAAAAATCCAAGAAATTATCACAAAATTAATAAAATAGTCAAGTATACTCGCCAAAATAAACAAACTAAGTGATCAAATTTGCAAAAAAAAAGTCAAGTAAGTTAACAAAAAAGAACCAAATCAACATAAATCAACAAAATATGCAAAAACAAAAAATTATCACGAAAGTTGATAAAATTATACAGTATAACCAACAAAAGAAAGGTTAATAAATAAAAAATATAATGAGGTGAAAAATAACAGAAATATCCACCAAACTGATGAATATGATCAGAATAACTAACTAAATCTGCAACTGAAGTACATGAATAATAAAACTGTACAATATAACCAAGAAAATTGGGGGGGGGGGGTCAATAAATAAACAACAAATTAAGGAAAAACTATGACAATGAAGCAAATTGACAACTATGATCAAAAGAACCAATAAAACCACAAAAATTATGTAACAAATTTCCCATCATAAAAGTTATTCACTACTTGAGTAGTTTTTTATGACAATGTTATTTCTGTGAGTTCTACTTGTACTTGAGTCATTAAAATGAAGAAGCAGCAGTACTTTTACTTGAGTACTGAGTACTCTGCCCATCACAAGTTGTGCATTGTTGATTGACGCACTGCACTGTTGTTCATGTACATTATATCAAATGGTACAAACATGGTTTTCTTCATTTAAAAAAGCTGTATTTCTCATGAAAAAGCCTATTTTAGATGGTCTGTTGGTGACATAATTTCCCATTCATTAAGATTAACATGTAAGCTTCACTAGATAATATTTACCGTGGCATCAAATGGCAAAGTTGCAGATTGCACTACTCTGTTGTCAGCAGCCCCTTGACCTAGTGCCATGAAGTCCCTCATTAGAGCCATTTTTGGTTTGTTCATTTTGGCCTGTACAGTATTAACTCAAACATCACAGTAGGTGATGTAATACAGCTTAACGTAATTTAAAACTTCAATATATTCCATTATGTGTCAAGATAATTTCTGCCTAGATTTACTGTATGTCACCATCAGCAATGAAAACAGCACCCATGGTCCCACACCACTCTATGACATCACCTGCTACGTACATACTATAAAATGGTTTGATCAAGAGTGTTTCTTGCCATAATAACAGATTTTTATAGTAGTTGTAGAAGCAGCTTCAAGATTTAAAGCACCTTAAGAAGACAAAAAAAGGAGACCAGTCCAGATGACGACTTTGTGAAACTGATGAGAGAATACTTTGGCCAATCTGAAATATGAGTTTTTTAACACTTTTTCCTTTACTGCATAATTCCATATGTGTTCTTTCACAGTTTGGATGTCTTCAGCATTAATATACATCGTTGAAAATGATATATGATATGCACATCTTAAAGTGTGAATGTATGTATGGATCAGAGTGAGATATTTTCTACCTAATACAATGTTGTCCTCTGAGTTGTACTGAAAGGTTCATGAAATATCAGTTCACGTTGGGGGGGGGAATGCAACTCCTTGAAGGTAAAGTGATTTAATAATAAACAATAGTGCTTTTTATTGGCAAGGTCATCTATTCTGAAGTCACCCTTAGAAATTGAATATCAAATTGACAAACTAGAGAGATTTTTCTCATTAGTTGGACAATTAGCTTGTGGTGTATTCATTACAGGGGGACTGTCACCTCATTAATCACCGAGAACAATGTAAGAGGTATACCTGGGTCCATGCCATTAGCATTGCATTGCAAGCTCACGTCCCCTTCTGCAGACATGATTTCCAGCCAAATAACAGCTTGAGAATGCATGAAAAAGGCACAATATAGAGGAAAGAACCTGGAGTGAAGCTCTGCAGTGCTCCCTCCCTCCTCCCTTTTTCAAACTCCTAACCTTTCCGTCTGTCTCTCTGGCTTCACATACAATCATCATGCCTCCCTCTGTGGCCCTTGTCCAGAGGAGAGTGTATTTGGCTGCCCCCTGAAACCCGCTCGAGATCAAAGGAATGGGGAGGGAGTCCTGCTAGTAGCTGATTAACCTGCTGGCACGTTGCAGACACAGTCCTTTAGCTCCTTGAGCTCGCTCGCAGCCATATACACACTCCTTCCCAGCTGGCTGTAAACTGAGCATTTGGCTGTTTTTCCCCTGAATAGTAAAGGTAGAACAGGAACGATGGAAAGGTAGAAGAAAGAGGGGAGAACTGTATGTTTTGCCAGATAAATACTTAATAAGATATTTAATGTGACTGGGGAGAATTGACTCCTGTATGTTTCTCCGTACTAGTTGAAAATTTGTCTAAAAATAAGCATAGCGTTTCTGGAAACGAGCGTGACCACACCTTTAGTCAGCTGAACCGCTTTGAGCACGACAGTGTGACGTTTTTAAACGATCAGTCATTTGAGGGGATAATGACCAAAATACCATTTTGGTGCGAGGTGATGAGCCAGTGCCTTTTTTCCCCTGAAACACCTTCTCACCCGGGTACAGAGTGACATCTCAGTGCCATTCATAATCCCACACAGACTTCACACTCTTTGTCATACCTCTAAGCGTTGGAAGACAGCTGCACGTCTCAATTCTCAGTGTCGACGCACTCACAGAACCTTTCTGAGGGAATGCCTCTGTGATTGTCAGACAAAATATTTCATTCCAGTGCGTGCACAACAGAAAAAAAAATACAAATCATATCATGATGTCATGCCAGAAATAATACCGAGTATACACATGAGATCCCCGTGTAAAGGCACTCTATTATCTTTAATTCCCATACACCTGGATCACGTTAGCCGCAATCTCACAAGAGGCAAAATGTGGCAGCTGAGGTAGGGCTTTTTACCCAAAAGGCCTCCCACCATGTCAGTAATGATCTCATTTGTATGCATTGTCCTCTTCAAATCTGTGTCACTGTGGGACTTCCTGGCCCCAACAGGTCCGCGCTACTTCAAATTACCTCTTCCTCCCTGCACGGAGAAAACCTTCAGCCTCCTTTTCCTCCAAATAAGCTGGTAAAACGAATCATTCCTTGGCCCTTGGAATGTAAAAGCAGGTGGTGTCCAGTGGGAGAATTAGTGCACATAAATTAACTCCAATTTGCAGCAGGGAAAGGCAGCTAATGCATGTCTACCTTTTGTAATCATGATATTTCTTTTGTCTTTATTATGCTGTTATGAATATATGAGAGGACTTGTTATGTACACTGTATTTCCTGTGCTTTTCTTTCATGTAACCTCTTCTTGCAGGCTTTTTACTGTATGTCTTATGAGAAGTTTTATTATATACTGGTGTGGAGTATGCTGTATAAATATGCATTTTAAAATTTCACCTAAAGCTACTTGAAAACAAACTCACCATAAACTTTTATAAATATTTCTAAACCCAGATAAACCTCGCTATAAACCACTGTATAAATGTGTGATGTCTGTTGCTGTTGCCATCTGTTTCAAGCTGTTTGTTAAACTTTCAAACTTTAAAGGCAACAGCGACATTGAGCGCTATCAAATGGCAAATAAGAAAATCCCGTTCAAATATACCCGGCCAGTAGAAGATTGGCTTCAAGAGAAAGGTAAATCTTTATCGAACTTCTAGAATGTTTATCTTTTATTTTCTGTCATTTCATCGGCTTGTTCCCTTCAACCTCTGAGAATGAATAACCATCCCTTAAACCCTATAAAAAACAAGTAAAACAAAGCGCTTTTCTGTTCTTTTTTTTCTCCTTTCTTTTTCCCTTTTATTACTTCAGTTCCCATGCCCTTTATGTCATCGTCATCTTTTAAATTTTTTTATTTTTGATCATGGTGTCCAGTTAAAGGGACTGGGAAAGGATTCACAGCACTGTTCCAACAGCATCGCAATGAGAAGCATCAAACTTTGCCTAATCCTTTGTACACATGTGACTAAGAGAAGGCATTAGCTATGCTGCAACAGTAGGCCGATTGTTTTGAGAGGAGAATTAGCTCCCTCGGCTCGGCAGTGTTTGCGAACAAACTAATCAGTGGGCATATCCCCTGAATACTTTCCAAATAGAAGGTGCTTCTCCCTGCTGGTATTCATCTGATTGTAGTTACACATATCACACCTGATAAAATCCTCACTCGTTTGGTGATGTAGAGCTAATTGGAGGCTTTTTGACAGCAAAGTGTCACAGTGAGCCTGCCAAGGTGCGCTGCTCCCTGATAGAGCTGCGCTTTTCAATCAGCGCACTGAGATGAAGTCTCATTTATTTATTTTAAAAAATATTTTCACGGATGGCGAAGACTCCTGACACCTTTTTTTCGTTTTCTTGTTTTCTTTTCTGGCGCATCTCGACTGTTTTTAACTCAACATAATACCATCATAAACTGCATTTAAAAGTCATTTCACGTAAACATCTTAACCTGATTATAAAGTCCCTTTAACAATCGCTTAAACACAGGCAGGTCTGAAAAATTCCATTACTGCTGCATGCATGACTCCACACGTTTTCATTTTTGCTTCTGTGACTATGCCCCTGTCATTCCATGCCTGATGTATTATTATTACCGTGCAAATACAACACGCTTGCAGTGTTACGTATATGTTTATAAATTACACAAATGAGATTTTTAATTATGATTCCTACATTGTGAAAGTTACGTGTTTTCATGTCATAATTAATGCATGCGCAATGTGTTTTGATGATGATATTTCGACTTCTCCTAATGAAATTCAGCATGACATGTAGAACGTGTGTATTGCTCCTGCTTTATCATAATATGCCAAAGTCTGTCTATATATTTATTAATCACTGTACCGCATGAGTGCATTGTTTTGTCCGGAGACTATTAACTGTTCCAGCTCATTTTTCAAATATTTTTCACACCTGCATGTGTTCGCTCCCTTGCCATTATACTACTATATATGCATAGTGTTTCCCAGCATTAGCAAGTTTAGTGATTCTTTTTCTGGGATCTGTTCTAGCATCTGGCCAAGTATCTGCAGTGATTTAATATGAAACAGAAGTGGGGGGATGTTACAAACTACTTCTCACCTTTGTTTTTCATTGTTTTTCATCCATATCCACATTAATCAAGAAGAAAAGCAATATATAAAGTGTTAACAGAGGCTGTAGAAGTTACTGTGTCTACAGTTGCTGCAGTGAAAGCGTAGCTTCCCTTAAAAGTGGTGCATGTCAAAATGTAGAGGCATATCGGTGTGGTACATCAGATTCATGTAACATGTAGTGACAATAGTCTTCACTCCCTCCTGCATCAGGACGGCAGCTGACAATCTTCAACACGCAGGCCACCATCTCCATCGGGGGGAACGACCGGAAGCGGCCCTATCAGGGCCAGCTCTCCGGCCTCTACTACAACGGTCTAAAAGTGCTCAACATGGCCGCAGAAGGCCACGCAAATATTAAAGTGAACGGCAGCGTGCGGCTGGTGGGCGATGTGCCGGTCAGCAGGGGCGCCGCGCGCACCACCACCTCAGTGCCACCAGAGATGTCCACCACCTTTATCGAAACAACGACTACCTTGTCCACCACAACCACCCGCAAGCAGCGCTCACCGCCCACTATTCAGGTAAGGTATGATGGGAAATGAGCAGATTTTCAGAAAGATTGTTTCTGCTGAAATTATCTGAAGAGCTTCTCTTAAACGGTGTCATTAGTAACATTAAGATTAAAACTCAGCTCCTTCTATCACAGTTGGAGCATTTTTACTAGGAAGTTGTAGCATTATGTATAGTCGTTATAGTGGTAGTCGTTACCTTGCAATCAGATGGCCATTTTTGGCAAGGAACTGATGCCCTGAAGCTCTTTTGTCAAAGGCACCAACCTGACAAAGCAAGTCATACCTCGAAAAACACAAGAGCTGATAATCTACCACTGTCTTAAAGTGTGAGTCACTGTGTGGCTTCGGTGTTTAACAAAACAGCCATTCACACCTTGCTTAGCCTCAGTTTTAGTAAATTTAGAGTATAAATGCCTCTGTGGGTGTACGTATTTTTGGACTGTTCCATCAAGACGTAGTGTGTTAACGTGAGAGGCTAATCATGACTAGCCAACTTGATGTATTTGCACTTACAGTATGTCACTGTAGTTGCAGCTAATGAAACAATCACAGCTGCGTAGGAAAACAACTAATCACAGCAGGGTAGAGTGTCACTCCGACAGCTCCTATTTACTCTGTAGCGCCAGCCGTGGACGTTTTGTTTCTTTTAATACTTCAATGATGCCAACAACAAACAGCAGCTTTTTCTCATGTTGATCTGGACAATCTGACGACTCAGAACTCACTGGAATGTTGAAAAGTGGTAAAACTAAACAGAGTGGGGCTACACAGATAAGATGTCATCATCAATGCTACGATAACTTCTGCTGTTGATATCTGCGAGACAATTTTTCATATCCTAACAGTAGTTTTAGTTTTAAAGTTTTAAAGTAATAATGTTACAATGTAAACCTTACTGCCTTGGCTTCATAAGAGCATGGAACACAGTGTCTGAGGGACAAATGTCTTGATAGTGAGGTCAAAACCAAAGTCCTTTTGTTCATTCTCTAGGGTTTGCTGAGTTTTTCTGATACTGAGGGGGTGGATTGTTCACCCATTTCTTTTTTTCTGCTTGATCAGTCAAGGTCAGGATACTATATTTCTCATTCTACTGAGGATAGAAGTGCTGTTGATCATTGAGGTGTACAAAGCAGGCCTCCCCACTGCTTTTTTTTCTCTACGTATCTCTTTCTCTCCGTCCATCTCCATCTGTCACTCACCCGATCCAGCCTAACAGAGGCCTTTCTCCAATACGTCCCAAGTCCAAGCCAATGAATGTCATCGCCGTGCCAAGAAAGTAATCACGCTGAGCAGTCCTTTGACACCCAGAGGACAAATTGAGCCATTTGTTGTTCACATTAAAGCAATAACTCTCTCTCGGGGGGTGAGGGCTGGGGGATAGGAGCGGTTGGTCAGTGGACGACAGACGAGGCCCCACTGTTATCAACCTCTTCACTGCAACAGCAGATTATCTGCCATGTGGTGATGATGGCCTTGCGTGTCACCGCTGACACTTGTATGTCTCCATCTACTCAAGGGTGGGGAGGACACAGTCAGAAAACCACAAAATACCCTGTGATTTGGAAAGAACTGACATTAAAAAATTTAAAAATTGTCACATGTGGGGTTTGAAGTATTTCTACATAGTGTGTGTGTGGAATGCGCAGTGACAACAGTGAGCTGAGACACATTATACCACTGTCTCCAGCACTACATCCAAGGTCACATCAGCGTTAAAGAAAAAAAGGAAGCAACAGCCACGAATGGCATTTTGTATTATAGGCTATTAATATCAAGGGAAGTCAATAAAGGTCTGCATGCTTTGAAAGAGCTTTTATACAAAGCACTCTCCTTTTCAAGGTGAAATGATGAAGCGATACTACTTTTGTCGATATGCAGGCCGCGGCTGTTAGCCAGATGATGCTCTTTGATAACTTAGCAATAAAACTTCAGGTATTTTTTTTCTACCAGCAACTTTTCTTTTCTTTACTTATGAATTCCATCTGAGAGCACGCCACGTTCATTCTTCTTCCACACCTATGTTCCAACTTCAGCGTCTGCTTTGATTCACACCACTGTGTCACAGAATTTCATTAGCCGAGGCCTTTAATTTTACAGTTCCCTTGATGGCTGTCAAATATTGTGGTGTGAGAGGTAAGGTGTAGAACTGTACCAGCTTGGGTGATTTCTCCACCCCTCAGGGTGGCATACGGGAGTAGAGGGAGTTGAGCTATCATTAGTGATGTACTGCGCTCCTGAAAGAGAGCTACAGGCATCTGACACGCTGCCGGACTCAGTGCAGTTGCTGTAAAAGTGGGAGTGTGTGTCTGCACTCACATGTGGACCAAAATGTGTGTGTTACGGTATCTGTGCTATTTTTGGTCCACTTCCCCAACACTAGCTGTTTCTTTTTTGAGGTGAGAAGTGCTGCGTCCCTCAGCGTCAAAGGATCAACAGAATGAGAGACGGGGCGGGGAGTGGAGGGAGCCAATCTCACGCTTAATTAATGATAGCTCTTCAGGGACATCCGCACACGGCGGGCACGTTTCGTTTTCTTTCCTTTTCTTGCTCTCCGTGGCTGAGTTTCTTGGCCACTCTCTGGGTCAGATGGTCCACTGGGAGACAGCAGACGAGAAAAAGATGTTAGAGGATGAGTTGTTCACTGGGAACTACACACTGTCTTCTCAGAGCATGGAATAAAACCATTTTTTGAACGTGTGCAGATAAAAAGAAAAACCTGGGTCATGATTGACTGATTCACTCAGTGGAAGATGGCAAAAGTGAAAAACCTTATGCTTTGGATCAGAGTTGTAATGGTTATAATAAAAAGGTTATAAAAAAAATACTCGTCCTGGCTGAAAAATATTTTTAATCAGGATGAAAGAATAAAAAACACTGAAAACTAAGCTGCTTACTTTGTGTTGCATTACTCATTGTGATTGTTTTAGTTCTTCCACTTTCTGAAAAGCATTTTGATTTTCTGAGTTTTGATGGTGTTTTTGTTTTAGTTGGCTGATTATAATGCTTTAGACCTGAGCACTTTAAATAAAAGACAAGATGGACTAAATTAACATTCAAACAGCAGGCACGGTTTAACCACTTCGGAGTCTTTTGAATTCACTTTACACACAAAAACGATACAGCAGAAGACATAAATTCGGAGCTTTTCTATTCTGTACTTTCCACATTGAGAAATTGTCCCTCAACAGTTAAAGTTTAATGTAGATGTTAGAGCAAAAAGCTGTAACAGCAGCATTAATGAGTCTGTACCACATCGTATCTGTGAACGGAATAAACATCAGTGCGGTAAGTTGCCTGTGTTGTGGCAATTCAACATAAGACTCATTCATCTATGGGCTGACTAATATTTCTCATATACTTGTCTTCAATACTTTCCGTTACACTCTGTACAAGTGAAATCACATTAATTTGTGCATTTACTTCCACTCTATCCTGAGCAGAAGTAAAACTTGACCACGACTACAGGAGATTTATGTCTTTCCAAGCAGCCCTTCATTTTTTCCACCCGTGTGCTACCATTATAAATATTAAATAGGTATTCATTGGTCTGGCAAGACGAGTAAATACAGCCTAGAAAAGATGCAATGCCATGCCACAGTAGATATAAACAAACGCAACAGAATAAATATTGACATGTTTACTTTTGCATTTTGGCTTTTCTTACTGACCGTTGCCTGTCTCTTTGAACTCCAGTGATCATGAGTCACTGATGTTGAAATCTTAATGGACTTACAATTATTTGGAACCTCCCCTGGTGGTGTGTTGGCTAGAATACACTGATAGTATAAAGGAGACATACTGTGAAAAAATAGTCTTGTGCTTTTCCTTGTTTTAAAACATGCGTGTGCTCTGAGAATAATGTTAAAGTATCAAAAATGAATGGATTTTTTTCACATCTAATGTAAGATGTCACAACAGATTCATCAGTGTCAGTCAGTTCTCCGGGACTCGGTTGCTCCAACAGAACCACCATCATGCAATAATGGACCCTTGAATCTGCATGATGGAATCCATGGCACAGACAGGAAAAGTGTGTGGTTAATGGCAGCTCATTTCTATAGAGCAACCGACACTAAAACAGCTCGTCTGATGCGTAACTGAGAACCAGGTGTATGTGGACGTGGTATGAAGGATGTGTGAGAATTAAATTAACTCGTTAAAAGGGGATACAACATGTCTTTAACACTGCTGTATATCGGTGATGGAATATGACTGGAAAGCTATCATACAAGCAGCAGGTATAGCTTGTTTGGTATTTACCTAAGCTTTTCTTATGCAGGATTCTGATTGAACCAAAAATGAATTTTCTGCTTGGAGGCTTGATGTGGATAGTCATTTTGGGAATACTCATTTATGCCAGCCTCTATCATGGGAGATCAACATCTCTCGTTCTCAATTAACTCACGCTGCTGGCCTGAGATGTTTGGGAACAATTAGGACGGGAGGCTGCAATCTAGAGTACCGTGGGGGGAAACAGCTGAGGGAGAGACACTGAAAGTGATTTGCATGGTTGCCGTGTTAAAGAAATTGCTTGCGTCCATCATCTTCAACTGGCCTGGTACTCGGAGACGGGAAAATGAGAGGTAAATTGTTTGTAGTTTAATTGGGCTTTTTTTTTCCCCCTTGCTGAGAGCCGCTTGGATACGCACATTCCATGATGACAGTATTACACTGAGCTGACATGGAGTGTGTGTTCAGATTATTTTCAGGGCTGTTTGAAAAGATAGATCCAGTGCAGGAAAGTTTAGAGAGGCAACACAATACACAGCAGAGGTCATGAACCAGATTGAACTCCCGCTGCTACCGAGATAAAGCTTTGCACACTAAGCTACCCCAATGCCCACTCTCCCGCCTTTTCTCTTCACTGTTTTTCCTCGACTTGTTTCTTCTACAGCATCTATCTAAAGTACATCAGGGATGCTTCTAAACGCCTGGGGATATATGATAATCACTGATTTATTCTCTCTTCAAGAGGTAGTGAAGAAGGCGCTGTGCAGCATGCTGCGTGTCTCCAAGTGATAGTCTGTGAGATGATGTTTGATCAGTGTGTTCATTTACTTGTGTGTGTGTGTGCAGGTGTGTGTGAGCAGTGGGCATGCGTAGGCGGATCCGCTCGACTTCTGCACATGCTGTCAGTTGTCCTCTCTTTTCAGTTAGTTAGTCTCTGTGATCACTTTCCTTTACAACCATCCCCAGACCTGCCAGTAATTGTGTGAGAGGTCAAGCTAGTCGGCAGGGTTTCCACGGGGTGCCTCCTTCGTGCTTCTTTTTTCTTTCTGTCTTCTGTCTCTTTCTGGCTGCCCTGTTAGACACCCAGACTGTGTGCTCCCACTGAATTATAGGAGATGAATGCTGGAGGTCTACCAGTTGCTCTGTAGGACCAATTAGGAGACAGACGACTGGTAGTGAACCTGCAGAGGTGTGTTGCTCATTAGGAGAGAAGACACATAAACACAAATGCAGGCACTCAACTTTTACACTGATCTCTTAATCCCAGTCTTGCTCATTTGCATTTGTGCGCAGCCAAATTAAGGTACTTAAAATGCAGCTCTACCCGTTTTGAGTCTAACTCCACCCTCTACATGAGTTGGAAAAGTGACACAGAAGGAGAGTGGGAGTAGGGTGATTAGTGTCTGGGCATGGATGTGAGACAGGAGCAGTTCATGGACATCAGTAGAACAGAGAATCAGAGACTCACATACAGAACCGTATCAGGAAATGTGATTTACTTGGAGTTTTTACGGGTTTTGCAACCAAGAATAGAAAGAAATCAATCCGTTTATGTGTGTGCTATATTTACAATAGTTTTGTTGCAGTTTGTTGCCATTATACAACCCTTTGCCATAGTGAGCTGAAGCCCTGCTTAGTCTCCCTACTTAAAGGAGTGATTCCACAGGCTGTGTTGCTGTCACCGTGGTGTTTTAACACGTTATTTCAGATTCAGACTGACAAAACGACTGCAACTGATGAAGGCAGCAGGTTACAAGGTTTAATTACTGTCCCTGTGTGTGTTCTGTGCTTCCAAACAGAGTGACCTAGTGGTGTCAGATCACCTGCAGGAAATGAATGATGTTTGGCAGAGATTGATGTAAGAACAAGTTGGCTGTTCAATCTTGAGCCAAACTAAATGTCATGGCGGTGTCCAAAATGTCCATCTTCAAGGTGGACCTTTTTTACTTATAAAATGCTGATTTACATATATATATGTGTGTGTGGTTTTCTGTGTTCTGTCATTACTATGTCATTTCAGTGCAATGAAGTCATTCAGGTCCATATACAGCTCAAAACATGTTTTAGAGTTTAGTATCATTTTAGCTGTGTGCATATACACTGGACCGATACACACACCAAAGTCTGTCAGCTTTGTCACGTACTAGCTGCGAAAACTAACCAGGCACATTTACTCACAACTAATATCAAGTATTAAAAGATATGTATTAATAATGATCTGATATAATTGCGAAGTCAGAATATTCCCACCCGCCTTACCCTAAAGTGGCCACAAAAAGACAGTGAACTTCATTCAGTACAGCTAGTGTTTGTTTGTCTGTTGTGGGCTTTTTAGTTAATGGGACACTGAGACATACTGAGATATAGATTATCGTATTGCATTTTCATCCAATCCAGTCCAACTTCATTTATAAAGCACTTTAAAAACAACACAGGCGTTAAATTTTAATGTCATTCCAAAACCAAACCAGGAGCCAATGAGACTCTTATTTTTTTACCAGTTAGACGCCAAGCAGCAGCATTTTGAACCAACTGTCGTGAAATCTTGCATCACAGTAGTCGTAGTTGTGGTAAAACCATGGATTAATGTAGGATTCCATCAGCTATAAAACAGTAAAAAAGCTATTGCAGATTCCATGAAGGCTGATATAAACTGCTATGGTAATAGTAATATATTTTTTTCAGAAGTTATACCCAAATGAAAACATAATTCTGAATATTATATATGCAGTAGCTAGATTGTCCTAAAACAATGCAGCCGTGAGGGGGGGCACAAGCCAGTGTTCTTTCTTACGCCGGTCCCAAGCCCGGTTAAATGCAGAGGGTTG
>JAQQAE010006219.1:0-16875 GCA_029823295.1 Pseudamia nigra
TGAGCAACAGTTCTCCTTGTTGGTGCCAGAGGTCAGAGGAGAATGGTCAGACCAGTTTGAGCTGATGGAAAGATAACAGTAGCTCAGATGACAACTCGGTACAACTGAGTTAGGCAGAAGAGCATCTCTGGACGTACATGTCAAACCTTGAAGCAGAAAGGCACAGGAGTGACACATATGGTCACTCCTGTTAGCTAAGAGCAGGAAACTAAAGCTACTATTCACATTGACTCAGCAAACTTAGTCAATAGAAGGCTGGAAAAATGTTGTTTTGCCTGCTAATTCTTGATTTCTGCTGGAACATTTGGATGTTATGGTAATGCTTGGCATAAGCAACATGAAAGCATGGATCCATCCTACCTTGTATCAACTCTTCAGGCTGCCTATGGTGGCACATTTTGGCACCTTTAGTCCTACGTAGTCGTGCATTGTTTTACTGCTGGCCATTTCCATCCATTTATGACCACTGTGTACCAGCTGACAATAGCTAGGAGGTCTAACCCAGTACTAGCAAAGTGTACTTAATAAAGTAAAAAAAAAAGTGTTAAAACAACTCACATGGTCTATAGCTGCATTTTGCTTTGATGACAGCTTTGCTTTTTCTCATCACAGTCACAAGGTACTCACCCTGTGGACAGTCCTCATGAGAGCCAGCTTCATTTTAGCATTTGATGGTTTTGGTGACTGCCCTTTGGGACACATGGAAAGTTCTTGAGATTTCTCAAATTGACTGACCTGATCTTTTCTCTTTACTTAACTGACCGTTTCTTGTTGTAATATGGATTTGTACTCTAGTTATAGGAACACTAATACCCTTCCAACTCTTGACAAGGCACACTTGTGAATTAAAAATTGTTCTTGATGACTACCTGATGAATCTAATGAAATCTGAAAAATAAAATATGATAATGTAAAATATAAAACATTCTCTGGGCTTGTTTAAAGTATTGACTGCTAGTGTATGCAAACATATACAGGCAAATATTTACTTTACAGGCTTTACATCATTGTTTCCTTTGTGACTGTGCAATGAAGCCCAGTGTTGTTAGTCAGGCCTTATAAGGACAAGTAGAGCATTGGAACGGTGCAAATGTGCTGAAACTTACACACAGAAAGGGAATTAGGCCTACTTCATTGATGGTCCAAAACAACTGCAAGACTGCAAAAGGAAGAGCTCAAGACAAAAAAGTGGAAAATAACTGCCAAAGAACTGATACTCCACATTTGACAAGCTTTCCTTTTTGTTTACTGTTCATTTTGCGAGTACATTTTCTAGAGCTTGAAGTAAAAAGTGTTGCTTTTCTTCATGGATGCCCTCAATGCTTGCTATTTATGATTCTTCGACTCTTCACTTCTCACCAATTTATATCTGCCTTTCGATATTTTCTGTCTCTTCACTTGTCTAGTTTTGTGTACATGATGTAGTTCAGACTGTGAGTGAGGTCCAGGTCTTTTCTACTGCCTTAGAGAGTGTGTGATCTTGTGAGTCAGCTGATGTGTGCAAACCCAGCAGCAGGTCAGGAGGTTATAATTCCCCAAGTCAGACAAGATGGGATCAGTGCCAACCCAGTGGACCCAGACACACAGCTGTGTCCACTGAGACTAGCATTCACGCACACAAACACAGACACATATATGATATACATCCTCACAATGTCTCAGCCAATAATGGAGATGCACTCATTTTGAAACATTTGTTCTTGCTCTGTCTCGCCTTCATTTTGTTTCCGTCTCTTTTAAGTCCACATGGATCACTGTGTTATTGAGCCAAACGCTCTCTCATACACACATATTAAGTCATGAGGTAATGTTCAGCAAAGGTTCAGCAGTTATGACTGACTGGAGCAATTAACGAGTGACTCATCATCATGAAGTCAAAGCCATTAACAGTTAAATCATTCACACTGACTGACCGGGTAAGATAATGTGTGTGGTTGTGTGTTTTATTACTCTGCACATCAGCAAACTCATATGTCTGTGTGTGTGTGTGTGCAGCATAAGACTCAAACTTGTGCTGATCTATAGATCAACTGATATTGATCCCACCCTATAAGATGAAATAGTTTGCTGTTGGGCGTGATGTGTCCTTGCTAACAGTTTGCATGGTGTACCCTACTCGAGGGTGGTTGGACAAGATAACCAGATAAGCTGCCAAGTTATCTCTTAATGTGAGGGGTTTGTAGATTGAACCTTGACATACTGCTGATATGGCGATTAGGGCCAGGCCAATAATTTTCAAATCATGTGTTATTTTTACCCGTGCCAATGGAGTCAAGTTGTGAGTAGAGTGGTCGGTGCCATCTGTCCATCCATCTATCCCTGCTCTAACTCAAAAACAAATTAATCTAAGACCACCAAACTTATACTACTTGATCTTGGGACTAGTACCTGTGGCCATGCTTTTGGAGACGAGGCGTCAAGGTCATAAAAGCTCCAATCATCCGTGCTCTAACACAAAAACAGATTAAGCTACATTCATAAAGTTAGCATCCTGGTTGACCTTGCGTCAATAACCTGTTACTGTTTTTGAAGACAAAAGCTCAAGGTCATACAGTCGTAAATGTTCAAAATCAGTTTTAGCACATAGTCACATTATTATCAGAGCTAGGGCCACCAAATTTGAGTCGGCAGGTCTGTGTTATTGTCAAGTACGATTTTAGAGTGTAGTGAAAAGCTATCCATTTTTTCCAGGTACACTGTAACCATTGACACCAATGAGATAAACATTTTTTAACAGATATTAAACAGGCTTTGAAAGTGTCTGCTACAGTCCTCACATGTTGAATGTGTGTCCTCAACTATTTACTTCAGACTTTCCGACATGTTCAGCCTGCTTTGTTCTACAGTAAGTTACACATATAGCAATTTTCTGTTTCTATCAACTGATATTGACCCCAACCTCAGAGATAAGTAGTAGCGGTCGACCGATTATCGACAAGGCCGATAATCAGCCAGGTCAATTATCGCCACCGATATTTGGAACTTTGACATATATCAGTATCGTTTTTTTTTTATGTGATGCGCCGATATCAAGAAATCAATTAAAACTGGGTTGCTCAGATGCAGTCGCCCCTCTCTCTCCTGCAACTTCTGTCTCCAGCATTGTCCCGCCCACGGCGCCAACTGATTGGTTCAGCAAGCCACAGTATGCGTAATAAACATCCCAGTGCTTTGTATCTCACAACTACTACTAACGTTACAGTGTGCAGCAGAATAATCTATGAGTGGAGTACACATTAGCGGCAGCTGTGCTAGCTCTTAGTACCTCCTGACATGTCTGTGAATTACTTGAAAGAAGGTTGTTGATAATACTGTATTGACAGTCAAACAGTCCGTGATAGTAAAAGCTTGTGTGTGTGATTGAGTGCGTAAAAAACTCACTTCACTTGTTTTATTGTAGGGAAGCACGCTAAGGTGGAGGCTGATTCATTTTTACTATAACATGAGTTCACCAGTCTGGCTCTTAATTCTCAGCAGACTATGTGTTAGCAATGGGGAGAATGTATGTAATGTGGAGAATAGTGTGTGTTTGCATGAAAGTCACATGAAAAGCTCTACAGCTCATGACTACTACAATAACATAACATTGAGAGTGGAATAAACACAAGCGGCAACTTTGCTAGCTCATAGTACCTCCCGATATGTCTGTGAATCACTGGAAGCAGTGCTGTTGGTAATATCAATGTGGAAACAGTCTGTAATTGTAGAAGCCTGTATGTATGATTGTGAGAGAGTAAGAAATTCAATTCAGTCTTGTTTTGTTGCAGCGAAGTACGCTGAGATGAAGACTAACATTAGCTCGCCGGTCCTGCTCTAAACGCTCAGCAGACTCAATGGGAGAATGTCTGTCATGTAGAGAATAGTGTGAGTTTGCATGAAAGACGCATGAAAAACTTTACAACTCACATCTAACATTGCTGTGAGCTTTCTGGTCCTATGATCTGAAAATTGAAGTGAAGATGCGATGCTATGGGCTATTTAGTGTTTAACAGTTGGTTTAATCCTTTGCAACAAGGCTGCTGATAATATTGAAATGGAAATAGTGTTAGTAGTAACAAGTGTCTGTGTGAGTGAGAGAGGAAAATTCAGGAGTGATTTATCTGAACAAAATGGTGAAACATTTTAAATCCTGTGAGCTCATTAAAGCCCTACCAGTCTAAACTCCAGACTTCAACCCGAACATGTGGGGAATTTTTAAAAAAAGGACTATTTTATTATACTTCTGTATCAATATCGACTTTTTGAAAGATTTTCTTTCTGTTTGTGGTCTGTCAGGAGTTTTATTGCACTCAGAGCAACTATTATACTTTTCATGTACAGTAGCTTTTGTCATATTAATCATTAAAAATGTAGCAACATAGTTGATGACAGGGTCCCTGCTATTGGATGATAGAATATAACATTTTATAATGAAATCAGCTTTAGACTGCTGTAATAAATTAAGCATGATGAAGTTGAGCATATGTCAGCATGTGGCCCCGCCTCTAACACTTTCTCTTTTTTTTTTATTCTACTTTTATAAGAGATGCTTCTGAGTCTAGGAACTCCATGCACTTCTTGGGCTATTTATTTTCTTTTTGTTTGGTTAAATAAATATACTTTAGGCATTTAAACAAAGTTAAGTGTTTATATTATTCAACATTTTTACACCAATTTTTACACTTGTACTACAAATGAGTATTGGCTCCATATATCGGTTATTGTTCTCCTTAACTACTAATAATCTGTATCGGTCAATCACTAATAAGTAGTTTGCTAAAGGGCCTGATGTGTTGTTACTAGCAGTTTGGACGGTGTTCCTGATCTGAGGCTCTTTGGATCTGATAACCTGTCCATGTTATCGCAATGTGAGTTGCTTAAAAATCTTCACAAACTGCTCACATACTGATTCGAGCCAGCCCAATAATTCTCAAACATATTTTTGGATATTTTTACCAATACCAAGAAAGTCGAGGTAGGTAGGTGCTGTCTGTCCGGTCATCCATCTACACATCCTTCCATCCATGCTCTAACTTCAAAACATTAAACCTGACATACATGTCAACTTTGGGACTAGGTTCAGTGGCTATGTTTCTGGAGACAAAAGTCATTAAAGTTCCATCTGTCAATGCTGTAACACAGAAACTAATGTAGCTGGGTCCACAGACTTGGCATCCTAGTAGCCCTTTGGACTAACATGATGTAACATCATGCAAAATCACATTATGTTCACATGAAGTGGTGTGATGCAATCCAATACTGTGTGATGCTCCTTTATTGTCAGATCTTGCGTTGTATGCATGCTTGACCTCTGAGTAACAAGCGTCTAAGTCGGTGAGGATTTTTATACTCCTCTAGTGTGAATCATTATCTAGATCATCTTTTGATATTTGTCTAGCTTCAAAAGTAGCATCACAGCAAGCCAACAAATTACTGCACTGTGCGGGTGATACAAATGCTGTTAGGCAAAGCCTTATAGCTTTGTAGCATGGCCTTTATTGTGAAACTTACAAGGACTGGAAGATGTTGTGGAAAACTCAGTGACTTGCAAGATTTTGATTTGGCACTTCATTTGTGAATCGGTTCATCTGAATCATCTGTTCATTAGGAATGTGCCAGTAGCAAAATTCTTGACAGATACAGATATTTAAAATGACAATTTTGCACATAGCGGATCTATGTACTGTTGTTCTTTTTTTTAATCCTTCATTATGTGCCATGGAAACAAAAAAGTATCGAGAATATAAGAATTCATTAACTATTTTAAAACCTTTGAGCCCTTTATTATTTTGTCTTTGAACCTTCAGTCGTACAAAAGACCTTTATTATAACATTACAGATAAATATTTGCCACTGCCATCAGTTTGCTTATCTACATACGTGTACAGTGACTAAAATCAGACAAGCCTGACCAGCAGTGTTGAGAGTTGTATGCATACATAAGGTTTTGTCTAAGATATATTTCCTTTTGTACGTGAACATTTGTAGCTGTTTTTGTAAATCCCTGTCTTAACCTTGGACCTTATCAACAGCATGAGTTTTAGAGGGTTCAGTCTTCAGTGTTCAGGTTAGAATGAAGTTATTCTATCCATTATTCAGGTGTGTGTGTTGGAATGGGACCATGTATATGTGGTTACTGAAAAAGGCTAAAGAAATCTAAGAAGTGTTTGGACTTTAAAGAGTACTGAGAACCTGGTGAAGGTGGTTTCCAGAGACGGGTCATTATGTCTCTGTAGAGCCGCTTCAGAACATCAAGCCAAATGCATAACCAGTTTGAGTCAGACTTGTCCGAGCCAAGTCACACAGCTTCCATGTGATTTGGCTGAAGAACAGTAGACACAGGCCTGGTGTTGATAGAGATCCACTAACACCACACTGGAGGAGCTGCACGGGGCTTTCATAAACATTTGGCACAGAAATCCTTGAAGCTTAAATTCAACAGTGCACCATTTTGAGTTTTTCCATAACCTGCAGAACTACTGAATTGTGGTGCTTTATGGGATTATAAATACATGTTTATTCAACAACGGAATAAATTCTGAATGTGTTGCGGGTGTACTTCATTTAATGATTAAAGCTTTCCGAAGCTCGTTTGTTGGATTGTTATTTTTAAGGTTCATATGACTATGCCAAGAGAATAAAATCATTTTTATTTCCTTTTAAAAGGAAATTGCCTCTGAGTTTTTGATGTTCTGTGAAAGAACATGTATAGAATTATGAAGTAAACAGAAAAGTGTTAAACAGCCAAGAGCATATTTTATATTTAACATTGTCTAAAGTTATCACAATTAGCTTTGACGACTACATTACACATTCATGACCTGTCTCTCATCAGATTCATTGGGCAGTCATCAAAAACAATTTCAATTCACAGGTGTTGAGTTCATTTGTACCATTTCTTAGTACTCCTATAATTACTGTATGTAAGGGACGTGCAGTTTAGGTAGTTTCTGTTAAATTAATTACATTTTATTTACATTTTATAAGCCATTTCAATTGGCCTCATGATTTGAATCATTTCTGTAAACAGCTAAGCTTAACACATTTTGCACCACATACTTCCACATAACTTTGTCCTGATTGTATTCTCATGTAACCTGTCTCACCATAGTGTAGCAACATTTATGAATGGACATCCTGTTAAGAATATTACCGTCAAATCTGGGTTATAAACTGATACTTTTTTCCTGTGATTTGAACCCCGCGGCTTAAAAGCTGCTGCGGCAAATCTATGACTTTTTCCTGGCTAAGGAGCATCAAGCCGCAAATACAGACCAATGAAGTTAGCAGTCATAGGTCACAGTGGACCAATGGAACTGCTCGAATTACGGTGAATCAAACGCATGTGCACTGAGTTCTTCAGATCAGTCATTTTATACTTTATGCACATACCCTCATCATGGAAAACACACAGAGAAATGCATGTGATGCAGCTTTCAAGTTAAAAGTGATCGACCTGGCTGTGGAAGAAGGAAATAGAGCTGCAGCACGTAAGCTTGGCATCAATGAATCCATGGTGAGACATTGGAGACAGAAGCGTGAAGAACTGACTCAATGCAAAACAGACGACAAAATCTTTCAGAGTTATGAAAAGTAAATGGCCTGAATTTGAAAACATTCATGAAGACTGGGTGAACATGAAGAGAGCAGACGACCGAGGTGTTTCCACCGTGCAGATCCAACAGAAAGCAAAAACAATCACCACCCGAAAGAAGATTAAAGACTTTGGAGGTGGACCATCTTGGTCTAAGATTTACGAGACTGAAAGGCCTGGACGACTCTGTGTCAGCAACTCCCTCCCGACTACGAAGGAAAAGTTACAAACTTTGGCAGATTCACTCACGAGACCAGACGACATCATAAATATGTATGAAGTACCTTTGATGTTTGACCTCACTAGGATTGTTAACAAGAGAGGTGAACCGTCCGTCACGCATTTCACTTGTGTTTTGAGCTACACAGCATCCGGACCAATGGATGCTTCCAACCAGCCGTGCTACAGGTACTGTTTGGAAAAATAACTTTTATTTAAGTAAAAGTTTTAAAAGAAAAATAGTTTGGTGTAACATTTTTTTGTGTGAATATCCCATTTTATAATGTGAAAATTATGCATGGCTTATGTATGGACAAAGTCATTTTTTCCCTTAAATTTAGGGTGAGCGGCTTACCGGTACATTCAGGTGTGTTTTATAGCCTGGATTTTACGGTAGGTTGTCAGCAAGGATGTGTGAACACCCTTGGGTAGAGAAGCAGATGGGACTTCTTGTTTTTATCTCACTTGTTACTAGGGTAACGTGACATGGTATTTGCAGTGCATACAAACTTACAATTGCCCTGTGAGGGCCCCACCTGGGAGGAGGAGAGAAGACTTCCAGTGAGTCATGGGTGGACCCCTACCGGGCACACAACCCACGAAGAATTCACACACAACCATCAAGCCTTTCTTCTGTACTGTATGAAAACTCTGTCAGAGAAACGGCCATTCTCATTTGCATGCTGAGAACACCAAAGCTGTGTTGTTATCTTACATGTGATGATCGACGAATAAATCGCTTAACTTAAAGTCATTGTTCTTCTCATCCTTAACCTGATACAAGAACATGCAGACAACAAAGACCTTTTTCCTGACATGTACAAGTCGATATTATGGCAAGAAACAATTGAAGATCAGTTAGTTTCAAGAACTGTGAATGTGTCCCCAAGTGCAGGTGCCAGAACCGTTGAACACTATGATGACAGTATCTCTCATGAGGACCTTCCCCGCTTTCTGAGACTGGTAAGTCTAATAAACTTGTTGTGTGCAGCAGATGTAGCTTGTGGTTTTCCATTTCTGGGACGGACCCCATAAGAGCCAGTCTCATAGTGTTTTTGCTGCAAAAACATGTTCTTGAGAGTTTCTGGACTGACTGACATTTATTTAAAGTAGCAATGGACTGTCTTTTCTGGGTGTTTTCTGCCATAATATGCATTTGTACAGTAGGTATAGTAGCACTAATAGGGATGTCCCATCTTTAAAGCATGTTAAGAAGCCGAGGAATTTCACAGATTAAGTCTTTAAAAGGCACACCTGTGAAGTGAGAACCCTTCCAGATGACTACTTCGTGAATGTCATGACAGAATGCAGAGCTGTCATCAAAGCTAAATGTGGTATGTTCTAAGTTGTCTTGAAAACACCTTTTCATTTACTATATAATTTCCTATATGTTCTGTCACTGTGCAAATGTCTTCAATATTAATGTATCATATTTAAAATAATAACCAACAAAAAATGCTTGGAAAGAAAGTGTGTCTGAACTTCTGTCTGGTCCTGAAGTAATATACAGCCAGTGAAAACACAGCAAATTTTTGTCTCAGTTCCCTCAGATCTAAAAAAGCTGAAAGCTGGAACTTTTTTGAGTGCTGTTCTCCTTTGTAGAGAAGTAATTAAATCTCAGTTCAAGTAGGTTAAACATAATAATTTAGTGTAAATTATCCATCTGTCATCACTCCTTCTAAATGCTCTGCCACTCACTCTGTGCCCTCATCCCTGCCCCTAACTGTGTGCTTTCATGATTATTATGTTACCTTCAGGTGAGTCAGGAGTGATCAAAACACACAAGGTCAAGCGAAAATGGAGGAGCTGAAAGCAAGATGACATGTGATTTTATGTGACATAATGACAGGACAATTAGAAAACGATGACAGGTATAAAACATGAAGGGGAAAATGAGAAGAGATACTAGAGGGAAGCATACATGAGTAAAGTCAACAAATGAGACAACTGTTAAATGTCAGAAACCGACAATAAATGTTAAAAAGAGGCTCGGATGAAGAGGTGGCGAGGCAGATAAAATCAGGGAAAAAATACAGACACAGATCCAGGCTGAAATGGAAAGTATGAGTGATGTGAATGGGTGGAGGGAGAGAGAGCAAAAGAGTGAAAAGAGAGAGTTATGCGTTGGGTCATTATGGAGGAATGTTAATATGATTAGTGAATGACTCTGACCTCGCTGTCTGGGACTGGTGCCTGGCTGGTCTGGTGACTGCTCAATGTCTGTTACACACACACACACACACACATATAAAAGCACACAATAGATGGAAAGGATGAAAACATGCATCCCACACATATGCCCAAACAGACACGCATACAGTAAGTAACGCACACATTATTACACAAGTATGGAAGCGTGTCTTAATTCACTTATTCTCCTTTCCACAGTCCCTCTCTCCCATGTGTGATTTGTGTCTCTGGCAGTGAGGCAGAATGAGTCAACATGTCATGACTTATTATCTGTTTTTAACATGCATGATTCCCTACAGTCTGGCCCCATAAAGGTTGGGTCATGATCCAGAGCAGTTCATGGATCTGTGGTCAATGGGTCCCCCACATGACTACTGCAGTAATTTGTCTTTGCCATAAGAGACAAAATTTATCATGTAGCTTTCGACATGAATGACCAAAGAAGCTTTAAATATGTGATATAAATCTCTGTATATTTACTCTGGCATTGGAGTCATTGCACTCTTCGCTACTCAGTTCATTTCATCATTCCAGATAAAATGAAAGAGCAGCAAAGCCAGATGTTAATACTTATTTTACTGTTGGGCTCTTGCATTATTTCTGATTCATTGCCAAATGTTTAGAATTACTTTTAGATTTGATCAAATATTCAGTTTTAAATGTGGCCTAATCCCATTTTGACAATTTAGGAACTTTACTTGTGGCATTTTGTGCCATTAATACTTGCCTTCTTAATGTGCTTTAGACCATCAGTTGTTTTGTGTAGAGGAAGAGTGGGTGCAGAGTCAATAGCCCTCGTAGTGCTACTACAACTACTGTACAAATCCATATTATGGTAAGGAGCAGTTAAGTAAAGAGAAAAATGAAAGTCAGTTGAAATAGACAATGCCATGAGTGTGCCAAGCTGTCATCAAAGCTAAATGTGGCTACTTTGTCCACACTTGTGCTGGTAGTGTATGTCAGTAGATGTGTTTCCATAAAATAACAAGCAAATCTGAAACAAAAATATAACATAATTTATGTATCTTTCCATAAATCGTGTCTTTAGGCGGTTGCAATATAAGCTGTCCTGATTCTGTATGACTGTAATGAACAGAAGTGAAGAAGTAGGACATTATGGTGCTGTTTTTCAAATGAAATGGCCTTCTGTTTTGGGCTATTTATAATGTATGAAGTAGAAGCATTAACCTTTATTGACAGTGAAAGGTATTTCATTGAAAAGCCATAACATACGTACACTGTGAATAGCCACTGGCAGCTATGAATGCTTACATCCGATTGGTCTACAGCAGTGCTCTCTCAAAATTGCTGCAACAACACTTCCATGGTTACTAATGGTTGTAATGTTTTGTCTCCAGTGCAGTGAAGGATAGTTTGGTCTTCTCATTAGTCCATACTACTTGTTGCTTTAGGCTAATATTGAGGAAGACACCAGGGATAGGTTGTGTAAAATACGAATTTTTAAAAAAGCATTCATTGCCCGTTATGCTAATTAATTTTCACTCAAAAAAGCAAACTTTTTTCTCATGTAAAGTTTCAACATGACCGTCAAATGTGCCATCTGACTCGACCAGTTGGGGTTTGTGGACAGAAGAGAGACAAAAGAAAAGAGTAGCAATAGAACAACAAACAGCACAGACACGGGACGAGTCCACAACCAGCAACCACACATCAGGCTGCAATCTTCTCCAATCCCTAGACCTAAAAACTCGTGGTTTTAATATGAAAAAGCTCAGCTGACTCTTATTATCCGGAGTAAAACATAAACAAAACTACAGTCTTGTCTTTTTCCACGGTTTCGTCTGAGTTTCTAAACTTGCTGGAGTTCCCATGTAAACTTCACTTTCACTTGGCAATGTTGTGGATTGTGCGTGGCTGCCACCGTCTGCACTTACCACCTACCCACTGGGGAAAGAAAAGAACAACACATTACACTGACATTATGCATATTGCTTACATAAATGCAGTTATGTTGAATCTATATACAGCAATGTCTGAGAACATTTTTTATTATGAATTTCACTGCTGTCATGGTTGCACAACAATACTGTGTGTCATTATGTTGATCACAGTCTTGAATTCATTTCTGTCTGACATTTGTGTGTTTGTAAGGTTTTTGGGTGCCCTGGTGTAAAACTACTGTGAAAAGTGGCAACTTGAGAAGGGTGGACCCTTCCCCACAAGCTCCAGTAATCCTGTACATGACAGCCGGGTACGGCTGATGGATGGAAAGAAAAATATTTCTTCAAAAAAAGTTCTGTATATGAGAATGTGTTTAGGCCATAAAGCTACGTGAACAAAAAATGTATATTCCTGACCTTTACCCGGGAACAAATCTAATAAATAAATGGTCACAGCTGATTACTTTTGATACTGCTGATCAAAACCGCTGTGCTTTTAAAGGGGATCATGTACAGAACAAACTCACATTTCCTCCAGAGATCCAGCCCGTGTGTGTGTGTGTTTTTATCTGGCTTAGCAGGCTCTGTATCAATATCACAGGCAAAAGAAATCAAAATTATTCTTTAATCTAGCATGAAGGCCTCTCTTGTTGTAGCACTGTTGGCAGAACCTGAATGAATCAAGCTGTTTACGATGTGGAGGTCACATTCTGAGACAGCCTGTCCACATTTGCGGTCGTGTATGCGTTTTCCTCCCAGGGAAAGCCCGCGGGTCTTAATGTCGTTACGTCTTATCAAATCTTGATTTCTATTCACCTCTCATGACTTCTGTTCATGCTTTGAGGCCGATGCCAAGAGGCAAACACTCACACACTGAGGTTTGTCCAGGGATGCGTGTACAGAGTGATGAGTCTTGGTCCAGTGGATAGTGTTATCACCCCTCACCACTGCGCTGTGAACAGGACCAATAGCCAACCTCTATGCATTTGTCTGTCTGTGTGAACATATTTGTTGACAAGTGTGCACATACTTTTTTAGGTTGTTGGTTCAGCTGTGCCGTTGAGGACACACACTTCTCAGTAAAAAAGCATTTGGCATGTGCGACAGTGTGTGTGTGTGTGTGTGTGTGTGTGTGTGAGGTCACACTGTGTGCACTTCTGTGACACTGAGTAATCGAGGATAAAATACGTACTTACTTGTGTGTGTTTGGAGATTGTCAGCGATTCTTAAAGCAGCTCTTGAGCTTCTGACATCGAAATATGGTGAGTCATCTGGTAGATAAGAAGTATTGAGAGATGGCGAGGAAAAGAGAGGCATACGGTAGTAAGAGTCAGTGAGCGTTTCACAAGGTTTTGGAAAGTCTAGACATGTGAAAAGAGGCTCAGTGAAGGTGTGAAGGAGACAGGTTAAAGTCATACAGAAAAAAAAACAACAGGAGCGTTTTTGGAAAACGGAGAGCTGAGGATTATTAACAGCATAAATATGTATGTTAAACTCCTGCTGCAACAGGTGATTTTCATAGAAAAGATCCCAACTGGTCCCAGTACCCTGGCAGTCAAAAGATTGGGCACACCTTCTCCTTCAGTCTTTTCTTTCTTTAGTTTTGCAGATGTCTAAACTGTGGAAAAACACGTATGGAATTATGTAATAAACAAGTATTAAACAGTCTAGAAGATGCTTTCTATTTCAGTTTCACTTATTTGATTCATAACCTGGGATGGTTTTTAAATTACAGGTGTGGCTTGTCAAGAATTAATTTGTGCCATTTCTTACATTCTTAATGTACTTTAGGCCATCACTTGTCTTGTGCACAGGAGGGGTGAGTACAGAGCCCTATTAGTGCTGCTACAGTGACTGTACAAATCCATATTATGGCAGGAAACACACAGCTGTGTAAAGAGAAACAACAGTCCATCATTACTTTAAGAAATAAAGGTCAGTCTATCCAAAAAATATCAAGAACTTGGAATGTGCCTCCAAGTGCAGTCACTCAAACTATCAAATGTGTCTGAGGTACAGTAAATTGACGATTTATGAGGCTAGCAATTCTAATAAACCTATTGTCTGCAGAGGTAGCTCGTGGTCTTTTCCTTTGACAGGCCTAATGAGAGCGAGTTTCATTATAGTGTTTGATGGTTTCGGGGATTCCACTAGGGGACACATTCAACCTGCTTGAGAGGAGTGAAAAAGAACTATATCTACTTTAATAAATTGTTTATGACACTATGGCTGTGTCTACATGCACACCACATGTCTGAATCAGGTTGGTAGTGATATACATTTTTCAGAAGGAGCATAGATAGAAAAGCTACCGTGCACAAGACAGTTTAAACACAGTACAGCCATAGCATCAAGAAGACGAATGTCCACCCTGCTAATTCCTGTGTCTGTATGGTTTTATTCCACCAAGTCATTGACTGAGTTGGTAGTTCAGCACTAGCAGTTGAATCAGTTGTGGCAACTTGTAAATTGTCTAGCAAAACTCACAAAACATCTGTCTTTAGGCGTGTCTTTTACTTGGTATTGCTGATTAATTTTGTCAGGGCCAGAGGTAAAGACACAGGAACATCTTCCACCTTTGTGCATGTAACTTGATATTGTCATCCTTCACAAAGGTTTGCCACAGTCATCCTGAGTCCATGTACAGTATTTGAATCAGCAACACAGGATTGATGGTTCTTGATTCAGTGCTCTCTAGGAGAAATGTAGAAAAAGCCTCCATAAACCATCAACTCCCTTTTCAAGGGATGGTTTGAGCTCCAAACCTCACTTCACTTGGTGTGTAGAGCTTTTTTTCTACTGATATTTTTTCATCCAGTAATTGTGTAAGTTGTTTTTTTTTTGTATCTCAATATGCATACTTCTTGACCTTCTTTATTCATTTGGGTTCAGAGGTTGTGAATGTTCAGTTGCAGCTTGCGTTCTTTATCCTGAAATACATTCCAATATTTATGGACTTCTTCAATCTATTTTGTACTGTTGAAACATCCAAATCACATCTTATCCGACAGACTGACAACTCCTGGCCCATCTTTGCTCTTGGAGTACCACACCTCTCTCAGATGCTGCTTTTGTATGAAATATGGATCTGTTTACATCACATGCTTTAAATCATATTGTTCTTGGTTTATCTCCTTCTGAGCCTTAAGTCCTAACTTTTTCTTAAATGTGTTGCAGACCTGAAGTTGAGAAATGAATGTATGAAGCTGTCCAGAGAAAACATGAAATATATAGCGTTGATTATGTCCACATTGAAATACATGTCAAAGTACATTTCAATATCACCTGCATTATTTTAATTTGCCTTATCAATACTTTTCTAGCTATCTGTTTCTTACTTGGAGTAGTATGTACTCTAATGTTCAGTAGAATTGACATAAGAAGGTTAAGGACTACGTGTTATCTTCAAACTGGATAATAGTGTGTGTGTCTGGGCAAGATTCAGTATGAGTAGTTCGGAAATAAAGAGGAAATTCAAGTCACATACTGAGATATTGAAAGAGGGGGAGCTTATGTAACTGTGGCATTTCATTGCAGCTGTCCAAAATGCTGACTGAAAGAAAGTCAGTTTCACTTAATGTTTTCTTGTGATAAAAAAAAAAAAAAGTCGACGTACTTGTAACATTCTGGGGGAATTTTTCATTCCAAATCGGTGTAACCACTGAGGCAGAGAAAGATTTTCAAGCTGCATTCTGCTCTGCAGTTTCTAGTCATTTCTCCATACTTAATAGTAACATTTAGACCTTTTTCTTCAATGCTCACATTTTCAGTTTGCCAACTTCACTTTTGAGAGCTCTTCGTTAAATTAAAACTTAATGGGTGGGAGAATATCGGCCCGCGCCAGCAAGTTCTCTGGGTTTTAATGTAAATTAGTAAGAAACAGGAAAGTAACAGAAGGAATAAGTGAAACTGGATGTTGCTTTTTGTAGAGCACAATGATAAATACCGCAACCAATTCATCGCTGGTATTAACTACGAATAATGACTTCTCTTCAGATGTTATCTTAACTCTGCCTCAAATTGTGATTGGATCTCAATATGCAAATGAGTCTGTTGGAAACGGCAGACCTATCAATGAGCATCTCAAGCTGCAGCAGGCATTTAAGAATCTCTAAAAGGTCCCATATTCTGAAAATTCATCTTTGTGGTGTTTTATGGTTTAGGTAAAAAGCTGTAAAATTATGGACTAGCTGTGTAGTACCAGTCCTGAGAAATCACCACTGGAATCTTTATGGATACAGGCTCTGATTTTCTACCCTGTATCTAACAAGCTGTTTCTGTGTGTGTTGATTTAAATGCAAAAAAAGATGCTGTTTACAACTGCCTGTGCCAGTATTCCATCATTTAGACTTCCTGGCACATTATCAGAATGGTTTTGGTCATTCTGGTAGGTCTGGGGTACATGTACTGACTGAGGGGGGTTATTGTCTGTCTGTGACTAAAAGGAAGAGAAAGAAAATACAATATTTGTACGTTTGAGATGTTGTGTTAAAGATCTTGACACGTGGATAGACTTCACTTTTGCTTCTTGATCAGCAGACAAATATTTGTACCAAAGTAATCTGCACAAGCCCAAAGCAGAAAAAGTTGGGACATTGTGGGGAAAAAAAGAAAAGAAAGATATTTGCATTCAAGGACGGATGGAAATGTACATGAGTGCACTTACAAATAGATTTAAAAATGAAGTAAAGTTGACAAGATACATGAAATACTGTATGTTGTGTTTACACTGTGGGATGCAAGCCAAATCACATTTTTAATATCACTCCAGCTTCTTATATGGGGTTGTAGTGAAAAATCTCATGAGTGGGTGTACCTTGTCACCTCTGATATCTTCATTGGTTTGAACAGAAACACTTAAATGCAATACAGGTAAGTGTGGCCATATTTCCCAGCCCTGAAGTAGTCTGTCACAAATAGATAGATAGATAGATAGATAGATACTTTATTTCGAACAAAAAAGTATTACAAAACCAAAGCAAATGACCAGTG
>JAQQAE010006220.1:0-16875 GCA_029823295.1 Pseudamia nigra
AACACAATAAGAAACATAAAAGGTGAAGCTTTATGGTGATGGCAGTGGAGGAGGAGGAGGACGAGGAGGAGGAGGACAAGGAGGAGGAGGACGAGGAGGACGAGGAGGAGGACGAGGAGGAGGACGAGGGAGGCAGAGCTAAACAAACTATGAACTACAGAACATATACACAGCAAACTTAATCAAATAAATAACTTAACACTACTGTGTTAAATTATTCGCTATCCGAATAATTTTTTGTCATGCGTTTTGGACTTTTTGCCAATTTTTTCTTCTGTATGTGAATTTTTCTTTATGCGTAGAGTTCTTTATGCGAGGTACCACTGTATTAACTGCTAGCAAATGCATAGCACATGTATTTAATGTAGTTCTATTTTAATAATATAAATCTCATAAGGTTTTAATTAATTTTATGAAGAATTCTATGACCTGCTAAAAAGTTTCTTATACATACTTCAAATTTCTAATACCTGACAATAAATGCATTTTGTCAACAGTAATGTCAGTGTTATGAGTGAATGTGTTTTTTAGCACAACTAAATAATAAATGTCTGTCACACATACCTATATTTTTTGGGTTTGACATTCTCCACAATGGGAGGAGCAATGCGAGTTTTAAGAATTATTTACTTATTTGATCGAAGGTAGCACTAAAACCATGTCCAGAACTGGAACTGTAGTGTTTTCATCCACATGACACCTCCCTGTCGCCAGGTTTCAGGAGTTAGATGTACACGTGTGAAGTCAGTGGTCTACCCTGTAGATCGGACATGGGAATGAAAGACCAGTGTGCTGGCCTGCTACCCTTTGGGGCTCTGATCTAATTCTAGGCCCTTGGCCCAAGGTTAATGAGATCTGGAAGTCATCCAGAACATCTTCCTGCACAGGGCTCAGACCAGGCCACAAGACCCAGAGACAGCCAGCTGGGTGGTGAGGACTGCTACTTCATACTCACTGGACCTGAACAACACAGAAGCAACTGGCAGGCACAGGGCATTATGGGAAACACACCTGTCTGTCTGCTTGTGTGTCTCTTTTCTGTACACACTGCATCTTGTTAGTTAGATATGTGAGTCCAGAATACCAGAAATAGATCAGTTTAACTTTATTCTTACAGGTCTCACCAACCATGTTTGCAGCAAAAAGTTGTGATATATCACCTTTGCCCTACCACCTGATGCCCACAAACTAGGGAGGCTTTCACAGCTAAAATGTCATACTCTACCAAAGAGTGTGACATTTAAATGGGTAAATCTATGGGTTTGTCAGCCCTGTCCAGTGTAGCAGCTTAAACCAGCATGATTCATTCAAACAAGCTGAACTGACATTTGTAGTTGTAACAGATTCTAGCAAATTGAAAGGTACAGACAATGTTACAACACTAAATCCAAATTAGTTTGTGTACACATTGAGCAATATGACAGCATGACATATTTTTTATAAACTGGTTAGTAGAGGAGCCTGTGTCTGATGAGCTGTGCATAAGTTACTGCTCAGACAAGGCCAACAGCATGATTGAAAAGAAACTCCAATTGAGAAGAAACGTGCTCATGCACCATGATGAGCCTTATAATGAAGAAGTTCATGTGTTTTTGCTTAGAAGTGGAGACAAGGCAGATTTAATGCTTTTACATCCTTGGTGCATTTCTTGTGCGGTTACTTTGTATATCATTTTATTTTTTTAAACTGCTCTTCATGAGTATTTTCACAAAGATTGCAAATCTGGTGAGGTCCATTTTTTCTGCATTTTGCGATGCAAATAAATGCATCATCCAGTCATCAGTGTGAAGCACCAGATGTCACAAGACATCATGTGACAAGAATATAAGCACTATTTTATATGAAGAGCATAAAACTGACTGTGAAAAACACTGTGAACACTTCAGAATGAGCTGCAGACAAAGGGCCTCATCTGCAGGACAATGCTTCAAAAACTGGACTATGAAGACCGTGAGGAGTTTGTGGACTCCCATTTTGATGCCTGTCCAACCAGCTGATGTGAATATATTTAAATCATCAGCTGAAAAAGTACGAACTCACATTACTACCGGTATGAATTGTTCTGATGTGAAATAATGGCCAGCTTTTTTGCTTTTTCAAGTAGTTTTTTAACGACATGTCAGTGTGCAGAGGACTTATTTCTGAAAAAAAAAGAAAAAATGAAAATAGATAAATAGATATCATCAAAATGTGCCATGTGCATGGGAAGTAGAGGTCTCATCTGTTCATTCAGGTAAACAAGCAAGATGAAAATACTCAATTCCAGAATGTCTCATTATGATGTTTAGGGGCCAGAATCCATATTCCAGTGGTTGGAAGTTTTACCTATGTCTTTTATGTATTCAATAATAGCACACAGGTCTGCAAATCAGTTGCCATTTACCAAAATTGGCTTAATAAGGATTACTCACTATTGTCTTTGTAATCTTTTGTGGACAATGTCCTTACACAAATATACAAAGTGTTGTTGTATGCTACAGTATATTGCACAATTGTGAAAGGGTATATTTGGAAATATTTTGGATTTGAAGCTAACGAGGTGAGGCAACATGCTTCATATCATTATTGTTATTATTTAAGGTCTATGGCATAGAGCTATGTTGCTTTCACCAGTTGCTCTCTTTCATGGGACTTGGCTTAATACGTTACACCAAGTTGTGTTGGCTGAGTGAAAACGTGATACCCAGTGGTAAAACTGTGCATAGCCGTCTAGTCCGGCTTTCAGTGTAACATCAAACTGTTTTGAACATTTTTACAATTGCCAACCAGAAGAAATATAAGTATGAGAAATGATAATTCAGCAGCCATATGGACAGCAAGGTGCTACTCTGCACACCAATGCATGACTAAGAAAAACCATAAGAGTATAAGAGGAGTGTTTTTAGTGAAAGAGTACTGGAGTAAAAAATGAGGGGTGGAGTTTTTCTGTGAGTGAGATGGGCCTTAAAAAGCAAATCATAAAATGTGAATTTAGTGTCTTTTTCAACATGCCATGTCTTATGGAAATCACCTGCTTGCATGTTGGCTACTGGTTTGATAGCGTGTTACATGTCAAGGCACATAAATGTGCATGAACTGGCCTTGAACTGTCTGAGGAGAACACTGTATGACACATGAAGCAAGTCAAACCCTTCTCCAAAGTCTAACCCTAAGCCACAATACTGAAAGGCAACAAACCGCAGTGCATCAACTCTCCAACGAACGTCTGCATGTACATGTTAAAGCCACTCTGGATCTTTGTTGTGTACTGTTTAGCCGATGATGGGAGGTTCCTCTCCTGGTGGTCAGCGAAGAAGAACAATTCCAAGAGGAGCACAATTCTGCAGCATTTACTTGCAGAACCACACCAACAAATGTTGCAGAATAGTTCAGCTCTTGAAATCAAAGGCAGCGTGGTAAGGAGGTGATGCAAAGGATGGAGATCATTGCAGAGATGGTGGTGTCAAAGGCGAGATGTAGCCTCAAACTTATTACATGTGGAAAAATGGACGACATGCCCTGTTCTCAAATGGTTAAACATATTTCACTCTGTTAAATAAAAACTGCACAAGAAAACTACAAACGCCTCTGCTGCTGCTTGTGCTGACATACTGCTGTCATCCATATGTCATATGCACTATATATGACAAATAAACACTGCCTTTACCAAATATTTCTTTAATGTTTTTTTTTTTTATTTTTAATTCATTTATATTTGCCATTTTTGTCCATTTTTTTTGTTTGTGCTCAATGTTCATTTTATTATTCTTATTGTTTATTCTCTGTGGGGTTTCTTTTGTTCATTTTTGAGTATATTGTTCATTTTGATTCATTTTGTCAGTTTTGTTTTTTAAGTTTTGTTTGATAATGTGTTCAGAAAAAAATGTTAAAACGAGCAAAAATAGTCAAATATATTTTCAAAAATGACCAAAATAACCAATAAAATTTAATAAAAAGTCAGAAAAATGAGCAACATGATGAGCAAAAATGAACAAAATAATCAAGTAAATTAACAGCAAACGATAAAGAAAACAATCAGGAGGGCGCCTCGGTCGCTCACTCGGTAGAATGCCTGATAGTGTGCATCCATATTGCTCAGCCCTGATTTCAGCAGGCAAGGTCCAAATCCAGCCATGCCCTCCTCCCACCCTTCTTGTCTTTCTTCAAAATAAAGAAAATATTGCAGCGTATTTTGCAACAAGCAAGTCCTACGCATGTAATCAATCTTGATGTTTGAAAGTAAAGTGTGTACCAGCGTGCATTTTGTATTTACCTGGTTCTCTAGTTTTGTGTTTTGTTCAGATATATTTTTGCTATTGAGTACTTATCTTTATGAGTACTCCTACTTCTACTATACATTTAAAATCACAATAATGTACTTGAGTACTACTGTATCTCTATTTACTCTGTGCATCAGCTAGTGTACGAGCCCTGTGGGTGATATAAAGTCACACATCACCTTCAGCAGCACATGCTCTTCCAAACCTACTTGTCATCACTACACGTGTAATCAGGAACAACCCTCTCCAGCACTCTCAATGAAAAGCTCTCTGCGTCCGTCTCTCTCGTCCTCCATCAGCGTCTGTTGCTCTATTTATTGGCTGGAGGCATTTAGCACTATCTGATTTGCACTTGAGGAATGGGGGAGCCTCTCCAAATATCTCTGCTGAATGGTTGAGGAGTGCTGCTCGATCACGGATCTAAGAGGAAGGGGCATCGATGAGAGAAGCAAGTTGTTATTAACGATACTATACATATCATGAAGCACCTTTTCAAGTTTGCCAAAACATTTTCATCCATTTAAAAGCTCCATGACAGTGTTTAACAATCTTAGGACCAGGACCCACAATGAGTCATGGAGCTTTTTGTATCAGGTTGCACAAATGTTTATAGTTTTCATTATTTTGTCCATTTTTCAAGCATTTTGTTCAATTATTTTCCTAATTTTCTTGACAATTCTGTTCCAGTTATCTTTATTTTTGTTCATTCTGTGGATTATTTTCTTCACATCTTCGTAGTCTGTCCATTTTACATTCATTTTGTGGATTATTTTATTTATTTTGTTGATGATTTTGTTCATTTTACACACATTTTAATCCACTTTGTGGATTATTTCCATCATTTTCTTGATGATTTTGTTTAATGCACATTTTATGAATTATTTTCCTCATTTTGTTGATTATTTTGTCAATATCTTTTGTTTTTGTTGTTATTTTCATAATTTTGTCTTATTTTTTGTTGATTTTTGATTACTTTTGTCGTTGTCTGGATTGCAGTGTGTATATTTTGCTCCATTGGTGGATTATTTTTGCATTTTGATTCTTTTGTTCAATATTTTGCCAGTTCTTGTTTGAATTATTGTTGCTTTATTTCTTTGTTCATTTTGTGGATTATTTTCTTGATTTTGAGGATCTTTTTGTTTATTTTATGCTAATTTTTCTTCATTTTGTGATGATTTACTTCATTTTGTGGATTATTTTTTCAAGTTTCGTTTATTTGGTTTATAATTTTGTTAATTTCTTTTTCATTTTTGTCCATTTTGGTTTGTTTTAATTTTCTTGATTATTTTGATCATTTTCTTTGAATTCTTTCCATTTTCCAGATCATTTGGTTTATTTTTGCTTATTGTCGTACACTTTCTACAATTTAGCAAATAGTATAATTTTATTGTATTTTTAATTTTTTTATCATGATGCATTCCATCGTTCTTGAGCATTTTCTTGGTTGCTGCATTTTTTTGGTTCATTTTGTTTCGTATTTCAATTATGTTTTGTTCCTCCTGTGGACATTTTCTGGATTATTTTGTTCTAGTTTGTTTACTTTGTGAATATTTTCTGGATTATGTTCATTTTTTAAAAAATATTTTTTATCACTTCATTCATTTTTGTTTATTTTGTTGCCCTGGTGCTTATTTTTATCGCGAAAATAAGTTTCATTTTTATTCTTAATAATCCTTACCGTTACATTATTCACTTATTCTTGCTTATTCAAACAGTAAGACATAAAAGTGCGACATTAAGCAGATTTTTAGTTTGGGTCACAGTTTGGGAAACAGTGCTATATGGATATTTATTCAAATCTAATTCTTTGACATACATTTTCTAATCTGTAACATTATGTTCAGAGTTCAAACTTTGCCTTCCTTTACCAGTGCACCTTGTCTGTATCTGTACATTCATCATGTTTACAACGTGGCATTTTTGCAGAACTGTGTTTCACCTGCAGAGTGTTTTTTTGTCTCGTATTCCTGCTCTGCTACTGGCTTTCTGATTTTAATCTCAACATGGCATTTAGGGATCATTGAATCCTGTCGCTGTGGAAAGCATTTTTACTGTCGCTGTAGTGAAGGTTAACTGTGACATAGGAAGCTTCTCTGTGCGTTTGAGCCACCGTCTTTTCACTCTGAGCTATGATTTAACACGTTTTGACAGAATTTCACCAGCAGTTAAATCTTTCCTCATCTGCATTCGTGCAATAACACTGCTATCTCTGGTTAATTTGTTCATTTATGTACCCTCTTGGCACAAATGTGAAGTTCATCTATTGAACTGATTTTTTTGCAGTTTAATTAGACTGGTATTTTGTGCATAACGGTTTATTGCACTGGCTTTTATGTGATACAATGACTAAAGACTCATTATTGAAGATCACAGGTTATGGACGTAATATTCTCTTTCAGTGCAGGCAATTTTGCAGTGAAAAAAACAACAATGCTATTAACAGGACAATCAGTGCTAATAATCTCTTATTGACAACATGCGCAGTAGGCTGCTAAGTCCCCATTTGAGTTTCTTTCCTCCCGTAGGTGTTCACTACACCTATTTCACCCTAATATCCTATTGTTCTCAAAGGGCCTCATGCAAGAGCATTTCCGTATTTGTATCTGGACTTTCATTTTTTTTTTAAATTTAGAATATAGTCTGAAAACTCTGTAAATGACCTAAACATGTTGAATGAAAGTGAAGCGCCAGCTGTCAAAGAGAATGCAAACAAATGATGAACTGCAGGCTTTTCAGACAGTAACATGCATGTTAGCAACCAACATATCTTTAATGTGTAGGGAAAAGGCCTAGTAAGAGGCTTTTACAAGACTCTAAACACGTTAGTGACATTTGGAAGCATTTTGCTTCGCAGTTTGCAGCCAAACAAGTAAGAGAGACGTTGACTTCAAAAGAGGGAATTCTTAAGCTAGCACAAATATAGAGTGTATGGATATTAAGACCTATTTAAATGCTGCCTGGCCCAGCTGGCACAGTCTTGTTAGACGGTTGAACTCTGCCAAGAGAGGGAGTGTAGTCTGCTGTGTGCTGACGTCTGAAACCTGAAGTAATAGTAATCACTTAATCCATAGGCCAGTTTGTTCTGTCAGACATTTGGTTTCATCCTCAGAATGTTATAAAAGTTTGTAAAGCTTCTTTTAAACCAGCACTGAAACAAACTGGTGCAAATGACTTGTTTTGTTTCTGCAGTTACAGCAGCCTTAAGGACATTTTGCTTTTTTCAGATTTTTTTCAATTGCTGTTTAAAAAGAGATTTTCACCTAAAAAGACCTGAGTAAATCAAGAGATTCACAAAACTAGATGTATATATAACATTCAGAGTGGTTTACAGTCCTTTTGTTCACAGCTTCAGTCAGATACAGGACTCCCCCTCGTGGCATGATGTAATGCGTTTTGAAAAAAAGATCGTTTTAAAGCGCACAGCTTAAAATTGAGAATTTTGCAGTGAATTTTAATATTGATGCTTTGCAAGTTAAGAAATATATTTTCAGTTATTTATACATTATACATGCCATTGATTCATAACATGCAAATTGCTCTTTAATATTGCATCAAATTTACATAATTCCACCAAATTTCTGTTTGAGCGCTGAATCATGTGTGAATTGTATTTTATCTGGTGTCATGTTTGCCTCATTTTACTCAGGTCAAGGATAAAACCACTGATAACAAACTTAACGGGGCTTCTTTCTCTGATTGTTGAATCTGATTGAATTTTGACCTGATCATTCTGAGACAATTAAATGTTCAGTCGAGTTCAGAAAAAGGTTGCAATAATCAAGCTTGTGTATCTTATTTATTCAGCAGCCAGTTCTGAATGTGAATTAACAATGGACAGTTAAACTAAACTGAACTTGTAGGGCAGTACAATTTGTGTCAGTCTCAAAGACCTTTTATATTCTTTATGGAAATTAGTTGCAGGAACCATAATGGGACCAAAAAGATTATCCATAGTTTTCGCTATCTTCTGTGGTTGTACTCTTCCGGCTTTCAGAGAGTGCGGACACATTTCTATCTTGCTCCTTCCTGCTTGCTGTTTCTTGTCTGTGTTGCTTCATGCCCTGTCAGAGTCTCTCCCTAAACCCAAAAGCTGGACCTCAAAGCAATTGACATGCTGTTCAGACGGGTCGAGGGGAACCCGAGGGTCTTCAGGGGACAGTGGCTGCCGGACATTTGAGGATCCGTGGACACATGGGAACATACAGTATGTGTTTTTGAGACGCTGTCCGCTGAGGGTGTGATGGACAGTTACCTATTCGGAACCGTGATAACAGGATTTCTGCTTATTGGTTGGGTGTTTTCCTGGTGTATCGATAAATAAAGATGGAGAGAGCTGTTCAAAGCCCAGCAAAGCTTTGTCTCCAAATCAAGTAGTTGTTAAGGGCACTGGCAGCACAACATGGATGATTTCTGAGTTAAATTGGAAAGTGGGTTACAACACGGAAGTGCTGGGGTCTCGTCATAGGTGGTCTTTGAGGTCTGGTAGCAAAAATATAAAATTGGAGTAACTGAGGAGATTCAATTCTTTTCTGCCACTGAAAGTGTGGCTGTCTTATCTTTTGTTTTTGTTTTTTGTTTGTTGGCTCCCTTCACCGGCCTTGAGAGGCCTGAGCGCAACCCCCCTTGGAGGAGATGCTGTTTAGAGAATAAAACTCTGCTTTCACCCTTCCCCCACTTATCACTACACACTCTGATTTGGAGTCTTTAGTGGACTCTATGGACCTGTGTCACCATGGACAAGCACCATGAAACTTTTTGATCTGGACATATGAGGGGAGAGAGCAATGACTTCCTTATCGGGACTGATACCACATATGCATCTATGTTGTCATTATCTTACGTTACAACACAAACCAAGGGCTCTCTGGAACTTTGCTTTGTTAATGTGTGTGTAACTTGTAACTTATCTGCTAACTGTGCATATGAGTTTTTTTTTCTATGTTTTTTTTCCACTTTTCCCCAACTGCTGAAGGGGCAGACACATGCTCGCTGCCACCCCCTCCCCCTTGGTAGGAGAAAATGTAATTTTGTTGTTGATGGAAACATTTGACAATGACAATAAACACATTCTGATTCTGATTCTGATACATTTAAAATTAAAATATCAATACATTCTCACTCCCAACTTGTTACATACTGATGCTTGGTAACATATGGGCATTGTTCATTGCATGAGGAAGTCTAGACAGTTCCATGTTAATGTTTTCATCAGGTTGAGGCATGAAAATAACTTGATAGCATTCTGGAAAGAAACAAAACAATTAAACACAGCACGAAATAAGATGCAAACCCTGGTCTCCCAAGTCCACAGGCTTTCCATCATAACTACCCCAACCTCCTCCTATTAAGGTTTATTGCCTTCTTAATCATTGTAAGTGTTTGTTCTTGTGCTTAGCAGGTGAGCTGAACAGTATCTCTGAGTTCTTTTCATAACTTCATCATATATCAATGATACACACCCACTGGACATCTTCTTCTTCTCCTTTCGGCTGGACATATCATTGCCAAATAAGACTCACACCATTCAGAACCACAGGCTATAGTATGTCTCATTTACTCATTACCTTTACCAGCACCACATTTCCTAGACCCATATCATACTTCCTGCTTTCACACTTACGCAATTTAACCCTTATACTCTAAAACTAATATAACATCAGGAACATTTCTTCTAACACAATCTTATTCTCAGCACACGCACACTTGTAGTATCCCACCCATTCCAGTTTTTACCCATGGATTTTAACTTCTAACTAAATTGCATTACAGTCAGGCGTGCAGCATCCAATTTTCTGATCGTAACTAGATTATGCAACCATCACACAAGTAAAAAGTAACACTTTCTTTAAAAAACAGTTAGATATGAGTGTAAAAGTACAAAATTTGGTATATCAAGACAGAGATTTTGAAAAACTTTGTTTGATATTTCTGACTTCCTGCTGGCTTTGGATGGTATGGCTCCAACAGCATGATATGACAATGAACATACACTGCCAGTCCATCATCAAACACTAACTGAGGTACTGCATTGTTGGTTTCTGAGCCTGGAAATTCTAATAAACTTGGCCTCAGTCCATGTGAGAGCCAGTTTCATTATACCACGTGATGTTGTGCCAACACATTCAAAGTTCTTGAGATTTTCCAAATTGACTGACCTTGATTTCTTAAAGTAATGATTTACTGTCTGTGTTTCTTGACATAAATATGGATTTGTACAGTAGTTGCAGTAACTAACAGCTCTTTTGACTCTGTCCCCATCTTTCCACTACACAAGACACCTGATGGTCTAAAGCAGTGGTTCCCAAACTTTTTTCTGGGGACCCAAACTGATGTGACCCAAATTCCAAATCTTTAAATCATTAGGAGTGAATTTGTGCATAAATAAATGTTCTTCACCATTTCAACTGCTATTTCATAATATCACAAGGCTCACATTATTATCTAGAGCAGATAAATGACTCATGTGGGCTTAATATATGTGCTTTTTAAGAAATACTGTATGTATAAAGATTGGAATACTAAAAAATTACATTTTGGCAAAGGTAACAGGCTCTCATTCATTCTTAAGTGTATTGTAATCACAGTAAGCAGAACAATACAAATATCAAAAACATAGATCTTGCTTGTTTGGAATGCCAGTTTGTTTTGTGATATACTGTAAATAAATTCTCCTGCGACCCACCTATGGGTCCTGACCCAGTGTTTGCGATGGGCTGGTCTAAAGCATGTGAAGAAGGCAAGAAATGGCACAAATGAACTCTTTACATGTGACAACTGCGAACTGAAAAGCTTTACAGGCAACTACCGTATCAATCATGAGTGTACAAGTTGTCATCACAGATAAATGCGGCGACTTTGGACAATCTAAAGCTTCAAACATGTTCTGAGTTGTTTGAAAGTCTTCTTGAAGAATAATAAAAAATATTGAAAAACAATGTGTTCAAACTTTGATTGATCAACCAATCAGTGATCTGCCTGACTTTGCATCATGAAAATATCACTTTGGCTCACTTGGATCTGCAACAGGGACCAAAAATAGTATCTACTGTCAGTGGAGAATTATCAAAACTGAAGTGGAACGTGAAGAGAAATGGAACAAAGAGACTGTTAATAACCATGAAATTTAAATAAGAAACAAACAAAAGACAAATGAGAAAGTGCCAGTTTTCATCAGAGACAAAGCTGGACCGCTTCATTCAGGCACTCACTGCATATACAGCGTACAGCATCGGTGACATTATCATAGAATGACTTGTCGGAGGTCAGCTTCACTGATCCCTTTACAGCAGTGTTTATGGCAGGAGTGAAGAGTCCTGTGCCAAATGAACTAACAGGGTGCTAAACCTCTCAAACACCATCAGTTAACTCAGAGAGAGTGAGCTGAGTTCCACTGTAAATCTGACTTTGGAGACAAAACGGTGGCTGTAGAGGCTTTAGGGTGAACAGTAAAACAGTGATTTTATAGTCTGAACTGGATGGCTTGGAAAAAAAACCCATCCTGACTGGCGGGTTGGAGCCTTACTGAACATCCAATTTGCTTATTCTTTTGTTCGCTTTTCTCAGTTTATTTTTTGTTCCTGTAGGTGTTTAGTTTATGCATTTTTTTCAATTTTTCACATGACTATGTTCATTTTGTGTTTCACATTGTTCACTTATTAAGTCTTGATTATTATACTCATTTTCATTATTATTGTATTTACTTTTTGTGAATTTGTGTTCATTTTCTTGTTCAATTGTATTTTTTAAAATTATGTTGTTTACTTTCCTAATTATTCTTCTCTTTTCAGGTGAATTTCTGAAATTTTTCTTGATTGCTGAGGTAATTTTTTGTTAATTTTTGTCAACTTTCTGAATTATTTCATCTTCTTTCTTTATCTCACATTTCTCGATTATTCTGATTTTTCTAATTTAAAATTTTTTTTGGCTATTTTGTTCATTTTTCATAGATACGTTGTGTTCATTTTATTAATTGTTTGACATTTTTTAAATATATATTTTTAAAAAGTGTCAACTTTCTTAGATATTGTATTTTTTAATTCTTCATTTTTCTTTTATTAATTTTCTTGATTAACTTTCATTTGTGTCTTTTTTGTCATTTTTGTTTTTCCATGTTACTTTGTTTATTTTTTGTGAAGATTCTGAATAAATTAACTTTTATTAAATTCTTTGTTCAGCTGTACCATTTTTGAACATTTTGTTTATTCTATTAATTATTCTGTTAATTTGTCCTTAATTTCTGTTAGCATTGTTGTTATTTTATTAATTTTCTTACTCTTTGTTGCAAATGCTGGCATTCAAAACAATAAATTGTGGTATTATTTTTAGTCATTTACAGTAAAACTTTAGACATTGTACAGTGTGCATTTTTCTGAGTTTGGGTCCTAGAGAGTGGCACATTTTTTTCTGGGTAAAGGTTTGAAAGACACTGCTGTGATAGACATATGGTCAAATGTGCAATTGTGCAAACAGTATTAGTGGAAATTGAAATTGAACATGTGAGGGTTCAAATAATGATATTGAAATAACTTAGACCCAGAACAAGAAATGAAAGGTCCCAAATTTGTCTGTACCTCTTAAATGTGTCTTTTAAAGAGATACATGTGTGTAAATCCCATTTTTACTTGTTTTGTCTCAGGGACTTGATGTAACTCAGGGTCCAATGTCTGTGTGAGGTGTGGCATCAGCCCACTTTTAGATAAAAAAGAAACTGATTGGCTAGTCATTCCCAAAGTTACCTGGGATCAGATTCTGACATAAACCTTCTGTAAACATATCATACACTAATAACACTTGCTCATGGAGGTGGGACATACATTAGCTTGACCCTCATGTGAGGATTTCTCTGGACTGGCAGCACTGAGCAAGTTCATATTTTTACAATTTTAATTTCACAACACAAACGAAAGAATACAATCCCTGGAAATCATGGTTATCTTCTGCTCTGTCTCTTTTCCTTTACTCTGTCTTATCCTTGTAATACTTCATATAAATATCTATTCAAACCACCTTTATTGAAGGTGCTATATACTGTATTCACTGATGTAAAGCAATGAATACTGTATATGGTGTAATATCACTGTGAGTCCTTTTGGGAATAAAAAATACAATCTCTCTTTTATTGAAACATCTTATTCACCTTTTCGGAGATGAGTGCCATGAAATGTAGCACTATATTTACAAGAAAGTGTATTTTTATAATGCACCCGCTTTCTCACAGTGCTGCAAGGTTTAATCAGAATAAAACAAAGCCTTTTCAAGCAGAAAGAGGCATAAGTATGTGTTTAAGGAGCTCTAATGAATTATAAGATGTTATGAATATTAGCATGACCACACTTTTTCCTCTCTCCCTGCTTTCCTTCCACATGACTGATGCTGATTGTAGTTTTAACATGCTGTTAAATCGACAGCGAATCATCTTTAGCAGAGGTTGCATTAGCATAAGGGCCTTCTTGTGGAAAATAAACAACGGCAATGTCTGCTCAAAAACAACACAAACAAAAGAGGGAGATAATGACATGGCAGCCCTTTAGTAACATCAACAACGGCATAATGGAGCTGGAGTGAAATTAAAATGCATCAGTCAATTTAACCGCCTTTGGTGAAGCTTTGCCTCATTCTCGCAGTTTTTGAAATGTCGATCTTGCAGACTTAACAACAGCGGGCTCACTTCTAATCAAGAGTAGTATGCAAAACAACAAATGCACAAGAAATTCTAAGAACATAAGCATTCACCTTGTGGATTGCAGTAGTGTATGCATGATGTTGATTTGCAAACAACTTGAATGTCGCACGTGGAGAAGCATCCTCGCTTTCAACTGCAAAATAGACCTGAAAGGCTTTGAGTCTCAGAGAGACTCAAAGATCATTTCACAGTGACAGCAAATTACCTCAAAAGAAATAATGGGTGCTTGTAAAAAAAAAGAAAAAAAAACTTCTGATAAACCACCATTAACACAAGAAGGAAAACATTTTGGAAGAAAGTGATGTGTCATTTTTACACATTAGTGTGTTCACAGAAGTATTTAACGTTCTAAGTAACTGATGATTATAGTTCTTACTGAATAATGGCAGTTAGTGATTAATACGTACAACACATAGGCATAAAAATGAAGAGATAAATTATGAATTATGAAATTATAAATTAATGAAGAGACATTAGCTGCCACTTTACTTAAGTACCTCCCAACATGTCTGTGAATTACTTGAAAGAAAGCTGCTGATAATATCGACGGTCAAGCAGTCCATGATAGTAAAAGCATGTGTATGTGATTGACAGCGAGCAGGTAAAAAACTCACTTCACTAGTTTTATTGTAGGGAAACATGCTAAGGTGGAGGCCGATTAGTTTTTACCATTAGTTCACCGGTCTGGCTCTAAACGCTCAGCAGACTATGTATTATCAATGGGGAGAGTGTATGTAATGTGCAGAATAGTGAGCTTTTGTGTAAAAGTCGCATGAAAAAAGTCTACAGCTCACGACTACTACAATAACTTGTGAGTCTAGGATCCATGCACTTCTGGAGCTACTTATTTTCTATTTGTTTGGTTCAATAAACTTGCTTTAGGCATTTAAATGAAGTTAAGTGTTTGTATTATTCAACATTTTTACGCCAATTTTTACACTTTTACTACAAATGAATATCGGCTCCAAATATCGGTTATCGGCCTCCTTAACTACTAATAATCGGTATCTGTATCGGCCATGAAAAACCCATATCAGTCAATCACTAGTCCTTAGTGGACGTAAAAATATATTTGAATGTGCTCGGTCTTCCATGCACCCAACATTATTCAATAAGAAGTTATCCAGAATGTTAAGGAGTGGGACTGAAAAAATCCTGGATCCACTCTTGTTTTGTTTATGTAGTTTGTGCACTTTCTCAGGCTGTGGATGCAAATAAACAAGCTCATTCATCATCTAAAATATTACACGTTTAATCTGAAGTTTATTAGAATGGCTGTGTAATGCTCCTTTTCTAATTGAATTCACGCTGTTGCTCAGAGGCAGCTTTTCATGCTGGAATGTTTGGCCTGTTCCTGCATGAGGTGACACTGTGAATCAATTAGTATACATTAAAGATCAGTGTGACAGCTTTGACTGCTCCATTTCCATAATTGGTTCTCTGGCATATGTGGGCTTAAGTGATGATAGAATCTTCAGGCATTTAAAATATGTGCATTCATTTGTCAGATCGTGGGCTTTTTGAAAGTCTCACATGGCTTTAAAACAAGTGTGGTGAGTTTCAATGAGTGAAGGAATCGTTCAGTGTTTCAATCCCTGACCCTGACCCTAGAGGCCCATTGATACTCTAGGCTAAGTCCACATACTCATACAGAGGGGGCGTCCCCTCTGGTCTCAGCGTGCATTACGTAACAAGTTTGGTACGTTTTCAAGGGGTTTATGAATCCGTCCTCAATGTAGAAAATGCTGCAGTGCCACCGGAAATTGTGGGGGCGCTCTCATGCAGTACAGCATATGTGGTGGAAGGAAAGAAAAAGAACAGAACACAACATAAAACACCGAAAGATTAACAGAAATGGCTCAACTTTTTGAAGACAGTCTGTGCCATAGACTGTATATAATAGTGTCATCTTGGGTGACATCTAAATGCCAAAAACAGAATGCAACCCTATTTGTACAAACAGCAGCAGTGCCAGCGGAGCGTAGGGAAAGCTAACTAACTGCTAGCCTTCAGACACTAAAACTTCACAAAACAGTGTTCAACAAAATCATATTACAGTGTTAGCCACAACTGCAGTCGAGTGACTCTCAGGTTCAACTATGTTCATATTGAATAAATAGAAGTTACGAAGGCCCGACTCCACCGGCGACACTAATTACCATAGCAACATGTAATCGCACAGCAGTGACATGTTGGATTATTTGCTGTAACATCTTAATAACGGAACAAAAAGTTAAAGATGGACCATCTCATTTCTCAAACAAATAAAATGTTTGAGAGCATAATGACTCATGACAAAAAAATTTTCGCTCTGTATTTTCAGATATAAATCTAATGTAACACCACACTAGAGGAAAGTCTGAACTCCACAGTGCCCTCTAGTGGATGTATTGTGCACATCCACACCACACATTGGACACATAAAGTACACATTGGAGTATAATGCCAGTGACGTTTGACAGCATTTGATACACAACACACTTGCGTAGAGAATAAATGGGCCTTAACCCAAACCCATTACACGTTGATGTTCACACTCGGACGTGGTCGGATGCGGTCGGACACAGTCGCACGTCAGCGTGTCCTGTCTGGATTTACAGCAGGTCTTACACTGGACACTTATGAGAACAACCGTCCAGAAAGCAGGTCTTTTTTGGACAGAAAGGGGGGAAATAACATGTCTAGAGCTGAATAAAATCTTGAAACCCTTCAGAAACCACTTGACACTATATTTGATGCTTGTTTTAACTTGTGTTCATATGGTAACACCACTTTAGTATCATCTTATTCTTTTCTTCATTTTGTTGATTAATTTGTTGTTTTTTTTTCTTTTTGCTCATTTTTGTTCACTTTACTGAGTACCGTAATATTCACACTACAAGCCGCGGCTTTTGTCACACATTGCCGACCCTGCGGCTTATACAATGATGCGGC
>JAQQAE010006221.1:0-16873 GCA_029823295.1 Pseudamia nigra
AAATGATGGTATTATGAGGGGTATTTATTCAAGTCGGACTAAGTAGGACGTCACTGAAGGCCTAGGTGTGAAATGCACCGACCACCACTGGTTACGGGTGATGCTTCATGGCTCACAGAACGGTACAGGTGTCTTACAAGGTATTAATACATAAAAATAGCAATTACAACAAATTTGCAGCATTTGTATGTTTTCCTGATGAAGGCCTAGGACGGAGACATTGGTTAAATAAAAGATGTTTTTAAAAAAATAAATTCATAAAATCATCACTGCTGCACTATGTTTATATTCATCCACTGTAATTTATATCATGGCTTGTTTACGATGTTGGGTAGAGGACACAGAAACAGGAGCAAAATTTACCTTATGGCTTTGCATGGATGCATGGTCCTTTTTTCATTTCTATTATTTTATTGATGCTGCCGTAAACTCTGCACTCATACAGATTTACACGATTTCCTGTATTTAATTTTATTTGAAATGCGCTTATACCGTACGTATATTTTGATGCCATGCAAATGAACAAACAGTATAAAGTCAGATTTTTTTAAATTAAACAATAAATTAAAACAAAAAAAACACAGGTGCAAAACCAACATGCTGTGAGATTCAGAAACACTAAAATCAGGCTGTGAAAGCTGTGGAAAGTCGGGGGTTCTCGGCCTGCCTGCCTTCACAGCTCCATTTCTTCCAGTTGACCATCTGCGATTTGCCGGAGCAGGCAGTCCTGATGCTCAAGCTCAGTTCCTTTGGGTTTTGGTGGATTGGTTTTTGTTTGTAGCAGCATGCTGGCTTCTGTGGATGGAAATGCAAATGCTAAATGAAATCCCCTGTCAGTGTTCTTCAGCATGTAGCTCCACCCCTCAAGAATTCCATGTAATCTGAAAAGTTTTTTTACCCGGGTAATTGCGGTGGACCTGCACCAAGGCTTTTCAAAATTCCAGATAAGTACAAGAAGTTCCTGTGGTGGAAAAGGGGCTTTTATCTCCTCTGATGTGCTTGTTCCTAATTCTGTCCATCAGTGTCATTCCCAAAGAGATTCTCCACATTTCCAGCTCGGCCTCCTGTCTTTTTTGTCAGTGTCACCCTCTAAACCACACATCACAGCTGCTCCCACTACCACCCCGTGAACCTTCCCTTTGACTCTGCCTGCTGCTCTTTTCTCACCTCCTTCTTCACCTGTAACCCCTCTGTGCACTGGCCTCCCTTTCATTTGCTGTGACTGACCTTCATTCATCTTATTTCTCCATCTCTGCAGGCTTTTCCTCCACCTGCTCTCCACTCTCACTACAGATCACAGTGTCATCTGCAAACATCATAACCCGTGGGGATTCCTGCTCGACTTCATCTGTCAGCCCGTCCGTCACCATTGCAAACAAGAAGGGGCTCAGAGCTGATGCTGGCCCCCCCGCCCCCCACATACCTCTGTGCCACCCCAGACTTCCTCACACAATACCCCAGCTCGCCCCTCGGCATTCTGTCACGTGCTTTCTCTAAATCCATGAAGACGCAGCGTTCCAATACTAGTTGATGTTTGTGGCTGCAAAATGAGAGCAATGAACACAAAATTATATATCCTTTGCTCTCTTCAAAGTCCACCACTGATAAAGTATTTCTAGAAAGTTCTTGATTTTCCTCGTTACCTTTTATAAAAAAAAATAATGTTTCTTTCAGAGGGTCCTCCTGTTTTCACCTGTTTTCAACTTCCATCTGGTTTCCTGCTCATATTCTTATGAACAGGAAAATAACAACATAAAGAGAGAAAACAAGCTTCCCTTAAAGCCATGGTCACAACTTAACTGGTTTTGTGGCTTAAGTGTAAATAATATATGTTCCTCATTTCTGTTCAATGTTGTATGACACAGCATATTTTTCATTTTTTAACTTCCTGGACTTTTTTCCCACTTACTTTGTTCACTTTTGCACCTTTTGTTGCTTATTTGTCTGTTATTTGTTCATTATTGTAATTATATTGTTTATTTTTGTTTTTTGCTGATTGTGTTTATGCTTATTATGTTACTTTGCACAATTATTTTGGATATTTTTTTGTCAATTTTCGGTCGTTTTCTTGCCTGTTTTGTCTACCGTCATAGTTTTTGAGATTATCTTTGCACATTTTTGCTCATTTTGTTGCGTAGTTTTTTCATTGGATTAAATTAAAATGTGATTAAACAGAAAATCACCTCCTTATATGAAGTATAAATCTGTACATGTGAACACCAACGACTCAAAGTCAGTAAGTTGTACAGTATATGTGGTATTATAACATCCATCTCCTATGTACAGATGTGTGTGAGTGTGTGCGTGGAAACATCTTATTTTTTTGTGTAGTGTTTTATGCTCGTGTCCTTGCTGAATAATAATTAATTACGCATTTTATACCTTGCTTAGTGCCAAACTACTCAAACCAGGAAACCAGCTGTCAATGAAATGCTTAAAAACATTGTGAACCAATGATGCACGAAGCGAAGCAGTGATGACCTTTGAACCTTTGGACATCATTGGTCACGTGACAGTGGTCGTTGGATACGAGCTGATTGGATCACTCCGTTTTGGGAAGAGCGACACATGCTCCGAAGCCTCGGTGTCTGTTTGGCCGTCGCTAAGCATGTCTTCTCTTTTCTGGAACGTGTGTGATTGTAGATATTGTAAATAGAGAACTTTTTTCTGGGTTTGGTTGTGAAGCCGGATCGGACTGTGGCTCAGCTGTACCGGAAGTGACTGACCTGTGACCTAGTTGGTTGTCGGGCCGAAGTTGAAATCCTGGTGCAGACTTTCTGGTTGATTGGATTGAACTGTTGACACTGCACTGCTCTCTGCTGGTTAATGTTTGTGTTGTTTATACAATGTACATGGTTTTTTGGGGTCCTTAATAGTTCCAGGCAGGCCCGGAGTGGCTAATTGGGAGGACCGGGGCAATTCCCGGTGGGCTGGTCTGATTTTTGGGCCACGTGGGTCGGTGTTATGACACTGGGTCGATGATGTATGCTGCTCCCACTGTCCCTGGGCTGCCTCCGCCTCCACTGGCACCTTTTTTTCTTTTTGCAGATGCACCCTGATGTAACCCGTCCGTGCACTCGGTCAGTGGTATTTGAATGATGGGAAATAGAAAGAGCAATTTAGGCGCTGTTGCGATGAGGGCCAGCTGGCTTAGCTATGGGCCCGGTCTCTGAGCTCCCAAGACAGCCCCCTCCCCGTAACTGGGCGAACACACCCATGCAGTCCATCTGACTGGCAGTTCATGTACTTCCTTCTGGTGAATCGCCAACCCGTGCTACGCACAAGTGCTAGCGGGCTCCTTAAAAGTTCGATCACCAGTACATAGATCACTATGGCTCAGATCCCTCAGCTCTGATCTACTCGTCACGCTCTCGTGGTCTGTCTCCACAGCTGCTTCAACACCTCGTCTTCCACCAACTATCTTCCATTCACGCTGATTTAGGAGAAAGTTCACAAACCGCACCCACATCCTCCGAACATGTGTCAGTCAGTGATTCCCTGAGCTGAAAACCACGCCTACGGAAACTCGATCATAACAAACACGGAGAAGACAAAAATTAAAAAGAGGAAAACTGCCAATGCAGCCAAATGTGCTGAAATTGGCAACTTTTTTCACAAAAACAAGCTTGCGGTTCAAAACGACACGTGAGGAAAATGAAACGGGTAAGGCGAGATGTCAAACCTTGCCTGCAAACATGGTAATTAATTCAAAGTGTCTGCAGTTCTGGACCCAGAACTCTTATAAACCATGCTATAGATCCGGCGATTCCTGTGAACATGCACAGTCATGCAAATACCAGTGTCATCGTACCATAACTCCAGGTGCTAGAGTGACATAGTGGAAGTGCATTTGGCCTATAAACCGGAGCTCATGGGTTCAAATCTATCTTCTGCAAGACATTTTTTTAAAAAATTCTTTACTTCCACCGTTGTTCATGTACATGATTTTAATAATAATAGGTTGTGATCTAAAGTGGGCCGGTCTGAGGCATGAAACTCCAGGGCTGAAAATAAATCCCACTCCAGCCCTGGTTCCAGGTCACTGTGAATCTTTTGTATGGGTGACTGACAGAAGTTCACATATCAGAATTAACATAACAAAATAGAAATTAACTTAAACCAGTTTCAAGGTCTTTGAAATAAACCGAACTTGCACCACAGATCAATGTGGTCAGACCATGACAACGTAACTGAAATTCCAGTTTCAATCAGACACTGTCATGTGGGTTTGTGCCTCTGAACCTCACTGGCACCTAACATTAATACATTTCTAATTTTTATTTCATTAGATAAAGTTTTGGCATAATCTTTACATACAGATTTACAGTACAGTACAGTTCAATTTGGAATCAAATGATTAATGTTATTTAATTTACTTACTTATTTAATTTTTTGTTCTTACATTCAATTCAGTTCAATTTAGTTGTATTTACAGTATATAGCACTAATTGTAGTCCAAGATTATCTTTTGGTGCTTCACAGTTCAAAGTCTCAAAGACTATATGGAGCACAAAGCCAACAGAACCTCGGAGCGTAAGCCTAGGGCGGTGGAAGAGAAAAACCTCCGGCAGAACCAGGGCTCTGGATCGGCAGCCACCTGCTTGGACCGGTTTGGGTCAGTGGACAGAGGGGAGACAGAGCAACAAACAACCCAGACATTGGACCGGACCCCGAGCAGCATCAACCACATCTAGAGACCTGTGTGACGGATCGGGACAGAGAGAGAACAGAGGGGGAGAAAGTTTTATTTTAATTGATGGATATGTTGTTGTTACAGTTCACCTCCCGGTTAGCCGACATGTATGATATGATTCCATTCCCGGACACCGAGGCCCCAAGCCAGTTCACTAAGCTATCCAGAAGAGCCCCCGTAACTAAAACCTCATCGAATGTGTTCAGAACTTGAGTTATTTTTTATACTAGCCCTGGGTGATGTGTTTTACTCTGTCCTAATTGGACGAGGCAGGTATAGAGTTGCAAAACTCACCGATCACACTTCTGGATCTGGAGTTCGATGCCCCACTGCAGCCTCTGTCTCCAGCCGGTCTGCGCACTTCCTTCCGGCGTCAATCCCCTCAGCGCTAGGGCTGCTGGGTGATGGAGATCAGAGTTTTTAAAAGTGTAGTCCTTACAAACAGTGTCAGTGTGCTAGTTAAAAGTCCGATGCTTTGTTCTGTAGACAAATGGCTCAGTTCTTTCAGCCCTGCTTTCTCAGACGAGCTGCTCCCTTCGGGTCTCTGAGTCTTACATTCTGAATCTGCGTCTGAGCTGTCCTCACTCCGTTCTCCTGTCTCTGAGACTCTGTCTTGTGTCTTCGTCTTCGTCTGAGACGCTCGCACGCCTGTTCAAACCAACTCCATCTCATCACACTGACGAGGGCACGTTTCACAAACCACGCCCACCTCCTCCAAATGTGTATCATATGAATCAGAACTTTCCCCGGAGCTGAAATAAACTTTCAGAAACTTTGAATCCTAACAGTTGTCCAAAAATGAACCTAATCATCACATCATAGTTGTTTCACACAGAGGTGAAGTTGTGGAGTTGAGCAGTATTTCTTAGACTATCTGTTGATCCCAACCGGTCATATTTAAACATATTTTGTTTGGGTGCAGGGTTATTCAGTCAAGTGAGAGGATGAGAACAAAAGGAGATTGACTGAGCATAAAAACACCCACACTAACACTTTAAATATGACTAATAGCCTAGACATATTGTATGATTTATGCAAATCTTTAACTATAATTACTGCCAGGCTTTGCAGTGTGTAGGATGTAATATCCACAGCTGCTCTTTGTGTTTGAGTGCAAGAAGCAGTGATTTGAGCGTTCTTACGGACATTCTGAGGCATATAACATGAAGTGATGACATGATCACATATTACATAATGACAATGTGATGAGTGTCAGCGACCACTCTGTTTAATTACTGACTCCAGAACCCCTTTATCTTACACCTTACCCCCTACAAACCACAGCTCCTTCCCCCAAATGGCCATCTGTCTGTACAGTGACTAATGCATTCGTAATATGCAACCAAATGGAGCTGTCATTCTCACTCCCATCACACACCAGTGGAATTCGTATTACCTGGGTGCTGTGTGTGTGTGTGTGTGTGTGTGTGCAGGGTCTGCATGGCAGGCAGCTTGAAGTGTGTCGACAGAGGTGTGGAGGTTGATGCTTTGTTTTTTTTTTTTTTGTTGTTGCTTGCCTGTGAATGGTGGCAGGTGTTTGAGAGGTAAAAAGCCCATCTAATGAGCAGAGCAGCCCGGCTCTGGCAGGGTGGGATGGGTTGGCGGGGGCCGGCCGTAAAGGTCACCTTCGCTGAATCTTGTTGGACGTGCCATAGAAAACTGAAAATAGCAGAAGATGGCATGAGCTGCTTCACTGAAGCCAGTGTGTAAATTCACAAGGCTTTGAGGGGTGACAGATGTTGGATTTTTTATTTTTTCTGAAGTTGTTGATGGTTTTTTGCCAACAGGCAGCAGTTCAAAACACAGGGGTTTCCATTCAAAAGACTTGGTTCTATGTCCCCTTCAAGGCCTTTTCACTTAACATCCCAACGTCGCTGCTGATTGTGAGGAATTGATAAATGTACACGTGTTTTGTCAAAAAACTAAAGCTCTTTCACTCTTTCAAACTCTTGTTCTTGGTTTTCAAAATTGTCTGCGCCTCTTCAGTTCGTCACTGTTTTTCATGCAGTATAACATTTGCCTCAATTTAAAAGTAAATTAAAAGAGTGAATAAAATAACACAATTGCAGATGCTTAAGTGCAGTAGACAAAGTAGTATGGCTGAAGAAGAAACCTCCACAATCGAAGCAATGTCATACTGAACATGACGAGTATTCAGTTAACACATAGAGCTGGCAGATGTTATTTCATTTGACACTAACTAGTCAATTCAAACTGTTTCAGTGGTGTACTACAATCGGTACTGCATCTAAAATTCAATATTATCATTTAGAGAAATAATGTACTGTATTTGATGCACAGTGCCAAACAAACTGGATAAAGTTCAGACTGTGTGCAGGTCTGATCTATGCGATAGTACTTTACTTACTACAGGAGGTCCTCGGGTTACGAACAACTTCCGTTCCTACGCTGGCGACGTAACCCAAATTTCCAAGTAGGTTGGCATTAACCCTTTAATACCCCCTAAATACCCCCTACATCTCTAAATAACTATCCAAATACACATATTATACTGAACCCTTCACATAGACTAAAATACGGGCTTTGTCCTTAGTAATGGTCACCAAGGTTGACCGACTGAAGCCTCTGGCTTTGCCGATGTTCGTTGGCATCTCGCCTTTCTCCGACCTTTTGATGATATCAAGCTTCGTTTCCATGGTAATGGCTTTCCTCTTGGCTGGATCAGCATCGCTAGAAGATCCTGCTTTCTTTTTTGGGGCCAAAAAGGCGAGGATACCGAGAAAATTACGGCGCACAAACACAGACACTCTACACTATGCGGCGACTCAGGCGTCGTAAACCTGAAACAGCATAGGTCGAGTGCCGCGTAACCCCTGGACCTCCTGTATTATTATGTATAAGAGAAATGACAGCAATCCACCCTAAAATATCTAATAGTCATCATAATTCTAAAATACGTAATAATTATCACTTCTTCTTCTTCTTTCCTTTGGGCTGTTCCCTTCAGGTGTCGCCACAGTGAATCATCTGCCTCCGTCTCTATCCTCTGCATCTTTTTCTCTAGCTTCATGTCCTGTTTCACCACATCCATAAATCCCCTCCTTGGTCTTCCTCCAGGCCTTCTGCCTGGTCGTTCCAACCTCAGCGTCCTTGTTGAGCCGCATTATGTAACAACGGCACTTACATAATGTCATAAAATACAAAATGTCACTAGAAAATGTGCAATCGCTGAAGAGATTGCGTGGGATTGCTGATGCAAGGAACATGACACCATGGCATCAGCACCGTCGTTGCCAGGACGGACGGACGGGTTGTCACACTGAAACATATGGGTACAATGTCAGAGGTTGTCGGCACGTGATAGGCAGTGGAATCATCTGCAGTAAATGTGTGCAAACATGTATGGATGACAGCAGTCGCACTGTACATCTCCTAGTTGTGGTCTGTGGATGTGGAAAAAGGTTTGGGATTGAACGTGTGTCTGACAGATCAGCTTATTCAGGACATCTCTGCTATTGCTGTTCATGATCTAACCTTTTATCATTTTTAAAATATTAAGCTTTTTTGACAATTTTATTCCCATATGAAATGAATGGAGAACTCTAACGGAACGTGTGGTTACCATGGTATCTGACAGTTGAAGGAACATCAAACATTCCATTTGAGTTCTACATTCATTTCCTATGGGAAAAAAATTGCAAAAAAAAAACATAGACTGAATATATTATCGACAAAGTGACCGTGACGCCACCTGCTGGTTTCTGAAGGGCCGTTTTGAGGCTTCAATTCAATTCACATCTTTTTTTTATCCTTTTTTTTTCTTGTAGGTCCACTAACTATTGTTCTGACCTGCAGGTCATGCACAAAAGCAGACAATGGGCAACGAAGTGTACGTAGTTATGGTTAGCGAGCTGAGAGGAGAGTTTCATGTTCCAGGTGCTGAACGCACAAGAATTCAACAACATGCTTTGGTGCGGTTCTGGAGAATTAGACGGGTCGATTCTCCCAGTCAGGACTGTTGTGCGCCGGCGAGCCAGTCATATTACATCCTCAGGTTTACTGTGAAGTTAAAAAAGGTCTAGATGATACCAAGGGTTCAGGAGCGAGGAAGTTGAGTAAATGCCTGAAAAACCATCATAGTGGTGTAAGTGAAAGAAAAATGCAAAAAATCTTGAACCAAACTGAATGTTACCAGCTTCAAAAGGTAAGATTTGCGAAGAAGGCAGCTTTGAGGACCATTAAAGCCAAAGAAGTGCAAGATCGACACCAAATTGACCTATTGGACATGGGGGTAAAGAAAATCAATAATGGTCATTCTTCATATCGTTACACACAGTGATTGACGTCTTTAGCCGTTATATGTGGCTAAAACCAAGGGTATAAATCGTGCAGAAACACTTTAACAACATCCACTGTGAACATGGAGTTTAAAGGGGCTGTGAGTATTCTGATGCGATCTATCCATCCATCGCTTTTCTGTGGGGTCGGGGGTCGCGGGGGCAGCAGCTTGAGCAGGGCAGCCCAGACTTCCCTCTCCCCGGCTACATCATCCAGCTCTTCTGGGGGGACCCCGAGGCTCCCAGGCCAGTTGAGAGACATAGTCCCTCCAGCGTGTCCGGAACACCTCCCTTGTGAGGCGTCCAGGAGGCATCAGTTCACCATACCATCCCCAAAGGCAAGAAAAGGTAGAGAGGACGCACAGATGGCTAAGGAAGAAGGTGATGTATGATCAAAAAACAGCAAACACCTACCAGTGCACTCAAGAGAACTAAATGAGGACCTTTAAAGAAGCTATAAGCTGGACGTCTCCATTTTAACTATATTATGGGAGAAAAAGCAACAGGGTAAGACATCCTTTATGTGGCTCTCTATCTTTTGTAAGCGAAGAATCTGCGAGGAAACAACCATCCATGTTACCATCCCTGAGAAAACTTTGACACTAAACGACAAAGGTTGAGAAAAATGACACAGAAAACCTCTAGTCACAAAATCCACAACCTGAGTGTAATGTTAATGATGCTGTTTTGGTCAGAGATGGTGGCCGCCGAGTTTCCAAAGAATACTGGTACATATGCAAAAAAAAAAAAAAAAATCAAAAGCTATCAAAATACAAAGTGTGTTTTCAGAGCACAGAGGACGTCCAACCAACACAAAAATGGTTTGTGTCAGACATAACAAGTGCAACCAGAGAAGATACGCTCTAAAACCCCGAAAGCAGCGAAACAAAAAGGCCTAAATCCACTGTTGATTCAGCTCACACACACACACACACACACAGACACACACTTGAGGATTTTATGTCCAAGGAGTGAAGCATGTGTTATGACCCAGAACCAGATTTGTGGCCATGTGTGACCAGCTGTCCACATATGGAATATTTAGATTAGCAGAAACTTTACGGGAAGAAATTTTGAAGATCTCAGGATTCAACCTTGCACTGGAATTGGAATGCCTGGAAAGGACTGGGATGGTTATTTGGGTAGAATGGAACAATGTGGAACCTACAGTGACCATATAACATTTTCAATGTTCAATCTCTAACTGATTTCTCACTGGGCACCAGTGCCTCTATGATCATATCTGTCCATGATTAGTCCTTGGACACATAAAAGCATTAGCTGAGTTTGGTCATTTATAGAAAATATTTTGAAAGTTCAAGCAGAAATGATATTTCCATTGAGTGAAAACAAACCAGTGAACATCGATACAATTCAACTTGTAACTCGTGACGACGTCCAACCAGCCAAGATCATTTGTAACGTGTTCCTATCATCAATTCATTAGTTTGTGTCAGTTTAGCTTATTCATTTAATTTCAGAAACTTTATTTACATTGTTAAAGATAGAGCAAACACTCAACTGAACTTTTTTTTAGTATTGTCTAAAATGACCAACAGAGGCGTGTACCAGAATGTGTTTGAATGCACAGACACTTTATTTTATTTAGATAAAAATAGAATTTTCACTTCGCATATAAAGATTCTGCTTATGCATATGTATAAAGCCGTTTACTTTTGTGTGTGTACTGATAGTAATTGCAATACTGCTACTACTACTGCAGCTACTTCAGCTTGCATCAACTACTACTAGTACTACTAATACTAGAAAGAAAGAAAAATAAAATAAAACAAAAATCGATATTAAATCGTTATTACATTTTCCTGAAAATAAAAATGTGTCAAGTGCATTTTGTGATAATTTTCTCAAACTGTAATAACTTATTACATACTGTGGCAAAATGTATTACATAATGCATTGAGGCAATTTATTACACAGTGTGTCGGTTTATTACAAAATGAAGTGACCATTTTATTGCATAATGCACTGTTATTACATAATGTGACTCACTATCCCTCCTCTGTACATGTGCAAATCATCGTTTGTTTATATAACTGGACAAAGTGACCCTGACGTCACCCATGAGGCTGTTTTGAGGTCAATCAGGTCGTCACATCCTGGCTTCCATTTTGGAGCCAAAAACAGGATGTTACCATATTTGGATGAACGGCAGCAGTGCTAACTGAGCGTTCATGCCAGGGGACTCATGGGAAGCTAATATTACTGTATCTGCTAGCTTACTGACGCAGTAAAACTTCACCACACAGTGTCAAACAAAGTCACATGATGATGTTGTTAGTGCAAACACTCACACCTACTGTTGAATATATCTCATGTAAAACTACATCCATATGTAGAAGATATGAAGGTCTGAATCGGACAGACTTTGCTAATGAGCTGTTGCTATAACGACATGTCAATCAAACCCCAGCACGGCAGTGATTTGTTGGATTATTTGCTGTAATATCTTAATAACGAAGCAAAAAGTTAAAGATGGACCATCACGTTACTTGTTCGAGGCATATACGTTCACCAAAAGGTTGGAATTTTGGTTAGGACTGAACTTTTTGAACACTTTAAAATCAACTTGGTGCATAAGTCTGTGGATGGTACCATAGGAGTCCACTTTGAACACCCATGTCCTAGCTATGGTTTTATGTTGTTCTCCTGTTATGTATCTGTCAGAAGGACAGACTCAGATTTACTGCTCAGACGCTGATGCACTTTATATCTGTGGCCACTTTAATAGTCACATTGCTGATAAACAGGACTGCATTGGGGACATAGACATTAGAATTTTGTTTTTGTTGTACTAGTCATGGTGATTCGTTATGTTGTGTTTTGAACAGCAGACTTAGTGTGAATGATGATAATTTGACTTGTGTTTCAGTCCGAGGTGGATTATATTGGGACGTTTAGAATCTTGTGTTGACATTAAAGTGAAAACTGCCACACATGTCCTAAACAAAAATCCAGCCACGTTTCCCTCTTTTCGGAAGTAGATGTCATTTACCTGACCTTTCCTTATTACATTTAATTTTTAAAGTGGGAACCCAAATAACTCAAGAAAATACGCAACAATTTTGGAAAGAGATAAATAAATTGGGACAAACAATTAAGACAATTCCAATGGAAATGATTATGGATAATGGTTCTGTGGAGTAGAGAAAAAAAAAGAGTTATTAAAAAATGGAAGCAGGATTTCTCAAATTTATATTCAGGACTGATGAACACTTTCTGAATTTTGATATCACCTTGCAGGAAGTGAGCGATGCCCTCAAAAAGGCAAAGCTGAGGAAGGATATGGGAGTGAAGGAAATTTCAAATGAAGCTTTAAAGCTTTTTGGTTTATTTAATTTCTGTTTTGATAATGGTATTATTCCCTCATTATGGTACAAATCAATAATTAAACCCATCCCTAAATCAGCCAATGATGACCCTCAAATACCTCTCTGCTAGACGGGAATCCATCTTCTAAGGACTGTCTCTAAAATCTACTCGAGTATTTTAAATGCTACATTGAGTCACTTTTTGGAAACAGAGTATTTGCTAGATGAACAAAATGGATTTCAACAGCACAGGGCATGTATCGATCATATTTATAATATTTCATCAACAGTCGGAACCAGATTAACTGATGATAAACCCACTTTTGTTTGTTTTGTGGACTTTAATGAGGTGAACAGGGATCTGTTATTTTTGAATCTTCTCCAGGCTGGTGTTGAAGTCAGTGTGTGCAGACTGTGTAGGATGTGTGTGTGTGCAGGTGAATGAGGAGCACACTGATTGGTTCCATATCCCCTTTGGTGTCCAACAGGGTGACGTATCGTTCCCACGTTTGTTTTCTCTGTTGATAAATGACTTGGTTCCGGAAATGAAACATGTGAACTTAGGTGAACGCGTGGACAGTGTGACTGGTTGCATCCTGTTCTATGCTGATGATGCAGCACTTCTGGCTGAAACAGAAGACGACCTGCAGACAATGTTACATGTGTTACAAGACTGGAGCTGCACATAGAGACTCGCTATTAATCAAGCAAAAACTCAAATTATGCACTTCAGGAAAAGATTTACTCCACGAAGTAGAACATTTTTCATATTTGACAGCCTACATTTAGAGTATGCTGCTCAATATAAATACCTGGGATTTACATTTGATGAATTTATTAATTTTGACAGTGGAGTTAAAATCTTAGCTGCTTCAGCCAGCAGAGCACTGGGTGCGGTGATAAACAAGTTAAAAGTCAAGTTTGTTCCAATTCTGGCAGCGCAGGGTGATATGGGTTTAGTGCTTGGTTCGATTCAAAGGAAATGTGAAATGGTTCGACTATGGAATCGAATAATTAATTTGCCCACTAGCACAATAACAAAAAAGGTCTTTCAGCAGAGTGAAGTAAAGTCCCCCTGGGCTGCAGAGCTTCAGGCGATCTTCACTGAAACACAACTCCAACATGTACTTTATAATAATTTGTCCTGTAGGATTAATAGAATTTGTTCAAAGTTAATGTTAATTTTTGAAGAGAAATGGATGAGGGCGACTATGGCTAAACCCAAGTTATGGACATATATTCAAATTAAAGATACATTTGAGACAGAGTTTTATGTTAAAGCAAATTTGACAAGGAGCCAAAGATCTTTGATGGCTAAGTCGAGAACAGGAATCCTTCCCCTGGCCTTGGAGACCGGGAGGTTTTCACAAACCCCAGAAGAAGAAGAAGACACACTCTGTGGACTGTGTGAGTCGGCAGAGGTTAAAAGTCAAATTCATTTTTTGTTGTACTGCCCCTTATATGATGATCTTCGAAACCTGTTGTTTAGGGAAATGTTTGTTGATGAGGCTGATTTGTTCTGGAGCAGTGACGACGATAAGTTGAAATGGTGATTTCGTTTTAATGTCTATAAATTGGCTACTTTTGTATGTAAAACCTGGAAAAGACTTGTTTATTTATATAAGTTTGAAATGTAAACAGATATGGTGTGTTTACTGTCTGAAAAAAGATCATTTTAATTGGAACCAGTGCATTTGAAGCTTTGATTTTCAGCCTCGGAGCCACAGCCACGTCTCGTTGTTTGTGTGGGAACGTTTCACCAACGCGTTCCGTCTGCCTCCCTGTGTTTCCTGTTCGTCTCCTGTTTCATTAGCCACTCAGCCTTTTCACCAGCCACAATTTTGTTGATGAAAAACCCAGAGCTGCTTGTTCTGCTGAAGTATTTTTTTTTCTTCAGGTAAAGGGAGTTTTGCCCCCCCCCCCTCCCCGGTTTTGTCCTCCTTATAGTCTTGAGGTTTCAGCCTTGAATTGTGAAGCACCTAGAGATAATCTTAGATTGTGACGGGCACAATACAAATTCAACTGAATTGAAGTTAAATTGAAACGCCAGCACCCCCTAGAGGCACCACAGTGTCTCCCAAACCATCAGATACAGTGTCATTTCATTGTTTGGCGACAAAAAAGTAGTTGTTGAAGTGGAAACATACAGGATGTTAATTTGTCTCCTTCATATTTTGTCTGTATGCGTTTGCATGTACTCGTTACCCAGAAACCATTGATTGATTGATTGATTGAAATATGTGACAGGTTTGTGCTGCGACACAGAAAAACATTTCCCTTTGAGACGCATGAAACATATAACCCCCCCACCCTACTCATGTCTTGCAAAAATGCCAAAGCCTCTTCCACACTGTAGATTTTCTTTTTTGCCTTCTATCCATATCGGTTTCTTTTTGCTGCCTCACCGAGTCTGACGCATAAATGGCAATTCCTCGTCTCTCCCGCTCGCAGGTCAGGGGAGAGAATGTAATATTACAAGGAAAAGGAAAACAATTCACAGAGCCGTGGAAACATCTCACAAAACTGAAACCTCATAATGACTCTATAATCTCACAGCTGATTCCTCATGTGGCTCCCGCTGTGACCAGCGTCGGTGTAAATGACGCCAGTGTCGGAGTCAAACATGAGCCACAAAGTCACTGTGACAGAATCTACTCCGTACAAACGTCTCGGCCCATTCGGAGCCATCAGTGTGTTGTGGGTCAGAGGGAGGACGGCTGAAACGCCGCAGTACGACGCCGGCAGTAAACACGACTTCCTCGCTCTCCACGGTTTCCTGTTTCTCACGCTGTTTACAAATCACCACGTTACTCCACCGCTGCAAATCTGCACCGTACGCAGAGATTCTACTGCCACATTAACCCTCGTGTGGTATTTGGGTCAAATTGACCCTTTGTCACATATTTGTAAAGAGAATGTGTGTCGCTTGGGAAATAAAAAGGAACAAAATCGTCACCAAAATGAACAAAATACTTGAAAATGAAAACAATGAACAACATTGAAGAATAAAAAGGATGAAAATGATCTTCATACTGAACAAAAATAACCAAGAAAATGAGGAAAATAATTCAGAAAATGAAACAAAATAATCAGCAATATCAACAAAATTGTACAAAACTATCCACGAAATGAACAAAGAACAACAAGATGAACAAAAATAACCAAGAAAATGAACAAATGTGAAGGAAAAATGAACAATTGTGACGAAAAATGAACAAATGTGAAGGAAAAATGAACAAATGTGAAGGAAAAATGAACAGTCGTCCTGCAAAACAAACAAAATAAGCAACAAAATGAACTAAAAGATAAGCAAAAAGAAAAAAAAATCAAGTAAACAAGTAAAAATGAACAATGTGATGAAGAAACTGAGCAAAACAAGGTTAAAAAATACATGAATAAAACAAACCACAAAAATGAACAAATCACCCAGAGAAGCTGAAATGAATCTGTTCTGTGACATAAAGTTACTCACTACCTCAAAGTACTTTTATTTCTGAGTACTTCTACTTCCTTTTACTCCAGTACTGATTCTACACCACACAGCTTCTGTTTACAAATAAATGACAAAGGGTCAATTTGACCCGACACCAGACGAGGGTTAAAAGGCTTCAGGGATGGACCAATGAGCATGCACCGTGTGCAGACAGCGGACCACTGGGCAGGTAGTGTTTATGGGAGTTGTAGTCTCATCGTCTCACAGTGTGATACATTGTACTTTTTTTAGAAAACGGCAGCCCGTCACAGTGGCTAGTGGTGGGGGTCGATGTCAAGCCCCGTTCTCTGCACACGTTAAAGGCAGGACGAAGCACCGGGTCGTTCTTTAACACTGTGAGGGTCGTGTCAGGAAGGGCATCCCATGTACAAAACCTCTGCCAGATCAGACATGCCAATCATTGGTGTTCCCCTGAGGGGAGCAGCCGAACGGGGACGAAGACGACGGCACTCGAGCAGTGCTAGGTACTAGGCTTGTTTTAGGTGTAGGATAAATGAGTCAGCCCTGACACTAGAAGGAGTGCTGCCATCAGCGTCACGCTGTGATTGTTACATAAGCTCCAGTGTGAGTTGGAAGGCAGCAGACACAAACAGGTACAACGCCACGCTGTCAGGTTTCACCGTCATCAGCAGCGCTGCCTTTCTGTGTGAGGACAGTTATGTTTGGCTCGTGACTAACACTTTCCCACCACATCTCGTACAGACGCCGGTGAGAAAGCTACGCATGGATTTCACCTCACTGACTGGAAGTACAGAACAGAAGTGAAGGGTTTGATTAAACGCCTTAGAATCTGGACTGGAACTTTTTTATCCCCTGGGAGAAGCGAAACAGAAAGCAACTTCAAATCCCAAATGTCCCGAAAGCGCCTGAAATGAACCCGAATGCACCGTCTGACCAGCAGGCGAACCGTTCTGTACAGTAGTCAAAGTGCATTCTAAATATTCTGTCTGCATTCTAACAGCATTCCGTGTTTCAACCGAGGGGCAACGACCGGGTTTGTTCACTGAGGCCAATGCGGAAGTAACTTTAAGTTGTAATTCCACCGCTTGGCCACTGGGGA
>JAQQAE010006222.1:0-16870 GCA_029823295.1 Pseudamia nigra
GGGCCGCATCACTGTATAAGCCGCAGGGTCGGCAATGTGTGAAAAAAGCCGCGGCTTATAGTGTGAATTTTACGGTAGTTATTTTTAATTCCCGTATCTGCCCGGAACGCCTAGGATCCCATAAGGCTATGGTTGAGATCTCACACATGTAAGTTTTGGACAATTTTTCCAAATACTTATAATTGAATGTGTAAGTTAGAATAAGTGCTCGAGCTACAAACTATAAAAATTTCCACAGCCACAAAACAATAAAATAAATATCACACCATTTAAGTGCACTAGAAGCCACCAAATGACACCCATTTTTATAAATTTTTGCCAGTGGTGCACAGCGATGCATTTGGCATCATGCTTACTCCGCATTAAGTCAGTGCAAGCTACTTTTTTTATCAGGCTACTCAAAAGAACTGGGACAATTCTGGTATAATAAAAGAAGTAGAGGTCCTATAGAAAGCGTTGCACATACAGTAAAGTGCCAGTGTAGTGGGTTCAGAAAATGCTGTACGGCTGAGGATCCATTATCAGCTGGGTCTCAAACGTTTACCAGCACTGAACGTTTTGGATTCCTCTCTTTATACACTAATATTCACAGGAACATATTTCAAATGCATATACAGTACATGTGTAAATACACTATATGAACAAAAGTATTGAGACACTTGGCTGTTGCATCTCCAGGAATATTTTTCTAAATCCATGGAGGAAAATGAACACTGTGATCAATAAAATAGACAAAATGAATGAAATAAAAATGAATGAATTAATAAATAAAATAATCAAAAAATAGAGCAGAAATAAAAAGTAGGTTAGGTTATTGTAGGTTATCTCAGTTAGTGAGGGTCGTTTGTTGAAATTTAAAGCACCACAGAATGTTGCTTTAAGGTTTTTTCTGGTGCGTACTTAAATTGATTGAAGGGTTCTGTTACTGTTGTGGAATTTACAAAAAGTTCATAACCATGATGGATTTGGAAGACAACAAAGGTGCAGTTGCATTTTTGTCAGTATGTTTACACTCACAGCTTAGCTGTGGTTGTAGCTTGACTAAGCCTTTTAACTGGACTATTGTCTTTGTCCCAGTAAAAATGCATGAGAGTGTAATCAGTTCATTGTTGAAATCACGCTGCCTCCACTACGATCAGTGGCGATTTGTACTCTTTCAGTTTGTTAGTAATGAGTCATTTCTGGTTGACATACAATGTCACAGGCTGCAACAATAACCAATAGTGACCCAGCACATTAGCATGTATTTTAAAATGTGTCTCTGTATCTGTCCAAAAACAGACTTCACCAGTTTTCAACACGTTCAACCGTTAGCAGCCAGCCATCTTCTATTTGAGCTCTTCTATTTGCCTTTTTACATGCTGTTCGACTTCCAGCTCAGAGTTTGGTGCAGAGCTTGAGCGCATTCGCAGAACACCTCGTTCCATTGCAGTCCAGCTGGTCTATATACATGCAGGAGTAGATCGACTTTCAATTGAATTATCTGGGTGTGTCAGTCTGACTTTTAAAACATCGATTTCAGTCGAGCTAATGATTGAAATTGCAGCCAAGGAGGTTCTGTTTGTGTCGGAATTAGTTTATTTATTGTTGGGATTTGGATGAAATTTTAAGGATAGATCACAAATGGCAGTTAGATTGTGGGAGTGATCTGAATCATCTAGATCCAGAAGATTTTTAAAGGATTTTTCACCATTGTGAGGTAAGGCCAAATTCAATATTTGTCCTTGTAACGTCACAAATAACACCAAGAAAATTTTGCCAGAAAACATAGGATAACACCATAATAGATTCTATTAGACCACATATTTTAATCCAGATATGGGCAATATTCTGGATATAGTGATCCAGAATGCTTATAGTTACAGGGATTGAGGAAAAATAGCCACTGTAAGGTATATAAATAAATAAAGCATGAAACTGACTGAAATTGTAGTGGAAAGTCTGCTGATTCAATAATCTGTCCAAAGATTTGCCTGATCTTCAGCTAGATCCAGAAGAAAACCACCATTATGGAAATATTTTTGGTGAATAACCATTGAACTAATAATGATATGTATGCGATTCCCAATGTTAATGGTAGGTTTTCATGGTCAAAGAATCCAATTACGAGGATCACATAAATTTAGGAATGTTAATAATTACATTATGGGGATATGAGCGTAGGTTCAAGTGGTAGGTTTTCACAATGCAGACAAAGTGAGCTTCCTTGGTGGGGGTCTGTGCTCTCTTTTAGTTTCATGTACTTTTAAGTTCCAGTGTCAGTCAGACTAATGCAATAATTTGTCTTTTCATGTGTCATGTAAACCTACTGAGTGTTACAGATTATACAGCAGCCTAGTCTTGTCGATAATAAAATCTGCATACAAGTTCAATTTCCAAAACACAACTAATTATTCACATACTTGAAAGACACTTTACCTGTACATGTCTTATTCACTTGTAAACAGGGCAGCAAAACAACAACCATTTAGTTTTTCTGTGATTTTTCTCCATCACTTTGTATTTCTCATTCTCCATTTTGTCCTTCTCTGCTGCTCGGTGTCATAAGAAGCGTCCAAAAGCTTGAGCTTTTCTCCAAAATGACTGTGAGTGTTAAGCCAGGTACGACGGACACAGAGGACAGAGACTAAAGTGATTGAGTTTCCACCTAATCAAATGGACATTTCATAAACGATTAAACATTAATGGGGCAGCCGGCCTGACGTCACATCCAAATGAGGGTTTTGTTCCGCCATTCAGTACCGGGCCTCATCGCCTATTAATGAAGTAACGGGACACGAGCAAAATGGTTCAGGGAGCAACAATTAGGCCATATCATTTCCGCCGCTCTTAAAGTACAGCGGTATCACATCCCTCTGCGCCTTCGCAATCAAAATACATTTCGATAGAGGTAACAGATCGAGGGATAAACGGTGCAAAAAGAGAAGGGCAGAAGCGAAACCGGTATCAGAAGCAGATGAAGACGACATTAATGCAAAGTGCGGTCATTCTTAATCTTTGCGGTTTTACATTACACCTTATCAGTGTCTGTTTTTGTCTGGAGAGCCACATTGGAGGGCTGCTTTTTTGTCCTGTTACGTCTGGTAGATTCTAGTAGAGCTGGGTCAAAACTTTTCTCACAATAAGAGTGATCATATCAATGAGTATCGATAATTATTACAACAGAATTCAGCCTTGAATTGTGAGATAAATTTGGATTATGACTGCCACGATGAGTTGAACTGAATAGAACTGGATTGGAATAGAACTGGATTTTTGTTCATTTTCCTTAATTTTGTCGAATATTTTGTCCACTTATCTACTTGTGATTTGTTTTTGTTTGCTTTGTTGATCATTTTTGTTTATTTTTTGGTGAATTTAAAGCTTATTTTGCAAATTTTTTTCATTTTTAAACAACTTGAAAGCTCAAAAGTAAAAAAAAGGTAAAAATAAAACAAGAAAGAAACAAAAATTATATAATTGGGCAAAGAAGATGAAGAAAATGTAAAAGATGGTTAATTATGGTCAGTTTTACTCATTTTGTTGGACATTTTGTTAATTTTTCTTAATTTTGTCCACTTATGTGCTTGTGATTTGTTTTTGTTTGCTTTGTTGATCATTTTTGTGTATTTCTTTTGTCTATTTGTGGCTTATTTTGCTAATTTTTATTCATTTTTTGGACATTTTCTTAATTTTCTTTGTTTCATCCAGTTTTGTTTGCTTTGTTCATTTTTTGATGAATTTGTGGATTATTTTGGTAATTCTTTTGCCATTGTTGTTCATTCTTCTTTCGACTGGTGGCTTATTTTGCTCATTTTTGTTCATTTTGTTGGACATTTTGTTCATTTTTCTACAATTTGATTTGTTTTTATTTGATTCATTGGTAATTTTTTTCATCATCCATCTTCCGCTTATCCTGGGCAGGGTCGCAGGGGTAGCAGCCTAAGCAGAGAAGCCCAGACTTCCCTCTCCCCAGCCACCTCCTCCAGCTCCCTGAGGGACCCCCAGGCATGCCCAGGTCAGCCAAGAGAATAGTCCCTCCAGCATGTCCTGGGTCTGCCCCAGGGCCTCCCCCAATTGGAGCTAATTTTGGCAACTGGGGATTGGACCACCCAGGCCCCTGCCACAGACCCTTACGACCCTTCCTGCAGGTGGTGGGCCCACAGGAAATTCATTATCATAAGGGTTTTCTGAATCACTCTTAGTCTGACCTGTCATCTAGGACCAGTTTGCCTTGGGAGACCCTAGCAGGGGTGCATTGCCCCAGACAACATAGCTCCTAGGATCACTCAGGCACGCAAACCCTCCTCCACGATAAGGTGGCCACTCAAGGAGGGGAATTTTTGTAAATTTTTTGGTGAATTTATGGCTTACCTTTTGTCATTTTTGTGCATTTTCTTTAACAAAAATACAAAAATGCAAGTGAGATGTAAAAAAAAAAAGCATTTTCTATCTGATGTTGGGATTTCTGTTTTTAATGAACAAAAATCGACTTTGTATCATAGAGAAAAAAAAGTTCATCACAACAGACCATGAAATATCATAACATACAGTATCGTGATACTGATAATTAGCTGTTTTTTCCCAGCTCTCATTTCCTGAGTTTAGTGCATTTAATGACGGTCTCATCCTATGATCAATGGTCCAAACGCTCTCTGTTGAACACCTTTTTTGGTATTTCTGCAGACGAACGACAGCCGTTCTGTTTTCTCACAAACACAGGTGACGGTTCAGGCCTTTTGTGCAGACTTTACCATCCCCTTTATGATTTATAGGCCGATGATCAACAGTGCTCTGGCCTGGTTCCCAGTGAGATGAGTCATTTCTGCTTAGTCAGCAGAGCCCAGGTCTTGTCAAGAGAGTGGGAGAAAAAAAAAACCAGCTGTGCATATGAGGAGGCGTCGATCCCGAGCGGCTGTTTTCTTTAGACTGTCAGAGTCCCATCGCAGATACGGGCTGCTTTGTTCGTCCATGTTTTCGGATAACATTTGTGGAGAAGATAAAGCTGTCCTGATTTGACCCCATTTGTCCACAAACATTTACTACATGATACGATGAAAATCTGCAAAATGTGCTGATGCTGTTCAATACTATGATGAAGATACAACTTCCGCTAAGTAAACAGGGCGTCCACAGACCCTTAAAAAGTTCCACTTAAAAAGCCCTTAAGAGTTGTTTAAAAGCCTTAAAATGGTCTTAATTGCCATAAATGTTTGATCTACCGTATTTTCTGCACCATAGGGTGCACCGCATTATAAGGTGCACTATTACAAAACAATCTATTTATGAACTTTTTACATACATAAGGCGCACCAGATTGTAAGGCGCATTAAGCGATGCAAAAGTTAGATAAGTCAAACCCTATTCAACTCATTCACAATAACTCTCAACATTGTTCAGTTGTAACACATAAAATACAAACAATACCGTACACTCACTTTTTGGGTTCGTTCCTCTCCCGCGGGTCCATCGGGTTCTTCGTCTTTGGTGTTTGGGTTTGACAGTTGGGCAGTTTCGGCGTCGGTCAGGTCCGGATCTTTCTCGTCATTGTCCGGGTCAGTCTCCTTGCTGTTGCTTGGCTGTTCGGTGGTGGTTTTCGTGGGGGCTCGAACGCCACTTGGGACAGGTGCCTCCGCAGTCCATTGGCGGGTGGTGGTGTGACTCGCCCAGCGTTGCATTTGTGTCTTGGTGAGTGTGTGTTCACCTTCTGTCAACCGGTGCTCCCACGCGCCTGTTGGCGCTGGCGTCTGGCAGTTGGAGTTCTTTGGTTGATCCGCCCGAAGTGGTGGTGGGTTCTGGGTTGTCTCTCTGCCTCGGTTTGGTGAGTTTGAAATCTGCTTCGTAAGCATGTCTCTGTCGCTTCCTACCTGTAAGCATACGAACTGTGCCGTATGTATCACTCTCGAAGTGATACCATATGTATGGCACGGTACATATCACTCCGTGAGTGATACGTATTGTGCTTCAGCACGTATCACTCCGTGAGGCTCCTGATTACCATAATGATCCTACAAGTGGTGCGGCTTTGTTACCAAAGTCGTACTAAAACATTTTGACAGATTTTTGAGCGCCGTGTACCACATACGGTAAAATCGGTTTGAGGTCAGTAAGCACAAACCAGAATAAATCCATACACAAGGCGCTCCGCATTATAAGGTGCACTGTCAATTTTTGAGAAAATTAAAGGATTTTAAGTGTGCCTTATAGTGAGGAAAATATGGTAATTTCTACATGTCTGAGATTTAAAGCTGCAACTGCACCTCATGTTTGTTTTTTTTTGCTTAGGACTTACATGCAGAGGTTTGTACAGTATGTTTGTTGATTGTACTGGTCATGTTTGTTGGTTACTTTGTTAATTTCTACTTAGTTTGTTGCTTATTTGTTTCTTTTTTCTTTACTTATCTGATTACTTAAATCATTTTTGTTTATTTTGTTGCTTATTTTGTCCATTATGTTAATTTTTTTTGTTCATTATTATTTTTTTATAAGTATAACTTCAATTTTTTGTATTTCCTCTTTAATGTTAATCATTCTTGGTCCTTTTGTTGCTTTTTTGTTCACTTTTTCTTATTTTGTTGATTTTGTTCAGTTTTGTTACTTGTTTTGCTCATTTTGTTCAGTTTCAGTGGTTATTCTGTTGATTTTTGTTCATTTACCTGATTATCTGGATAATTTTTGCTCATTTTCTTGTTTGTTTTGTTGATTTTGTTTAATTTTGTTGATTTAGTTATTTTCTTAATGTTTTTATTTACCTTATTATTTTGATCAATTTTGGTCATTTTGCTGCTTATTTTGTTGATGGTGTTCAGTTTTGTCAGCTATTTTGTTCAATTTTTTTTCTTTTTTTGGCCAGTTCTTGTTGGTTATATTTTCATTTACTTGTTTATTAATTTTTTGTTTCTTGATTTTTTAATTTATTATAGATGAACTGTCCATAAGTCAGTCTAAGTGTGGTTTAAATAATCTCAAAAAGGTACTTTATTTATTTTTTGTTGATATTGTGTAGATTTTAGTGATCATTTTGTTAAACTTTTTTCAGTTTTTTTCAATTTGATGACTTTTTTTGCAGATTGTTTTAATAATTTGCTTAGTTTTTAATACATTTTGTTATATTTTACTAATTTAATGAATCTTTATTGGTTTAGGTGCCATTTTTGGTTAATTTTGGTGATGGTTCTGGATCTGTTGTTTATTTTTGTTCACGTTTTGCTCACTTGAGATCAAAATTGATTCAAATTGAAATCGCAGTCGACAATATTCGCCACAATAATCACAGCATGACTTTTTCAACAAAGCATGCAACCAATATTCTAATGTTTAGCTCTTCTTTAAATATCAGTATTGATCATTACAGAAGAATTCTCTTTACCTGATTTTTGTCTTTTCTCTCGGCCCTATGTCAAAGTACAGCTGGGCTTGTTTTTGTGCAAATAGAGGAGAAACGGGGAGTGTTTCACTGATTTGCAGTCGCTGTGTCATATCGGCTAAAGATAGCAGGGAGGGCTTGGTATTTTCTTTTTCTATGGGATCTTTTCTCTTGCAGCTTGCTGTATTGTGACAGCTGCCCTCTCCCCGTTAGAATAACATCCCGGGGAACTCACTCTTCCTCACGTGCACAAAGGGGTTGCAGACCAACGCCTTTTCCCCGGACTCAGTCTACATTATTTAGGGAAGTGTACATACATGTCTATTCCCGACTGTATAGTTATTTTTTCCAGATACATCTTTCTCCTCATTCTGTAGTTTTTTTTCCCTCTTTCCCGTGTGCTCTGTGAGTTCTCTCCAGTTCCCCTGTTTTTCATGGAATCCCAGGAACGCTGCTTCCTTTCAGTGTTGCTATGCTCTGGTCCTGCACTGAGCTGGCTCATGGGGACACTACACACCTCTCCTCTCAGGAAAGCCGGCACTTGGTGAGACCACTGCACTCTGATAGGCTGCCAGAATACACAGAGATCACAGAAGAGGCGACTGGGACAATAATGAGAATAAAAGGGATCAGGAGTCGTCAAAGGGGGTCAGAAGGCAACACTTGTCCGACTAATTCCCATTCTGCTCCAGACCTGGCTCATAAGCATCAAATTAAGATTACGGTTAAAACAACACAACAGCAAGCTTCATATCAGTCTGAGTGAAATGAACGTCTTTACACCTTTCATGTCTTTCCACCTTTTACAACTCTGTTTCCAAAAAAAGGCGTGTCACATAGAAACAGAATGTAATGATCTGCAAAAAATGAAACCATATTCAATTTGCCATAGATAGCACAAATTCAACTCAACTCAAAGCACTTTATCTCTGGCATGGGGAATAGCAGTGAACACAGGACATGGGCATGAACATGAGCATCTTCATCAGCATAAGCACCATCATTCTCATCATCTCGACCTACTATTAAGTGTAAAGTGACTGTAAAAAGCCAAAAGACAACTTAACAAAGACAACATATCAAACATGACTTTTTTAAAACACAAAGACTTTCAAATCACTTCACTGACTTTCAATAACTTTATCCAGTTCTTTAACTGACTGCAACCATAAATATCAATACTGCACACAGTAGTGGCAATATGGCTTTTTTTCTAAACAACGCCGCAGGAAATTAAGCTTAAAGGTACAGTCTACGATGTTGGGAAACTAGTTAATAGCCGGTCGTTGCGTTGTGGTGGACCGAGGTGGTAAGCTGCGCCAGTCAACACGGCTTACCACCGCACAGTCATCAAGCTCGTCTGTTCTTTTCTTACCTGTACCAGATGTTGATGGAATTTAAAATGCAGTCTGTCTCTTCTCAGTCATCCTGTGGTTAGATAAGCTACAGTTGCTTGCTCTGTAGTAGCTACTGCTACCGTTTCCAACTCCATGAGCTTGTGTACCTATGAGGTTGTAAGCTGTGTTGATTGGCAGGTCACCTGTCTAGTCGTTTACAGCAGGCCACTACAAATGATCAGCTATTAGCTACTTTGCCAACATTGTAGACTGTATCTTTAAAGTATGAAAAGTAGAATCATATTCTATAAGAATGTCAGTTTTTGGTAGCATCGTGTACCATGAGAACAAATGTAGAGAATACATTCCTCCACCAGAGCTGTTTATTGACCCTCTTTGTAACATACAGGAATTTTACTAAAACTGTGAACACAGGGGAAAGATGTGATATTAATTTATTTATGAACATTCCATATTGGGTGAATGGATGTGGATTTCCAATCTGGATCAGTCATAAACCAAAATAATTAACATCATCCAATGAAACGGCCTTCAAATCCTATATATAACATTTAGAATCATGAGTTTATCTTCAGTAGATCAGGAGTTATCAAGTAAAATCTAATTTTCTGTAGTGGTGAATCCGGATCTCATTTTCCTCAGGATATATTTTTTTAATCTTTTACAGATACACAAATCTGATAGAAGCTACTGAATCTACATGAGCTCAGACACACACTGGTTGTAGTCACATGTTTCTATCTCTCTCCATTACTGGACTGTAGAAATATAAATATTGAACAGAAATGTATTTTCACCTTCCAGATCCAGATCTGGATTAAAATGTGTGTCTGGTAGTGTTAGTAGTCCATGTCTGGTGATTTTCATGTCTATTGTTATTCATGAAAAAAGCAAAAATGTCAAAAACTACTCCATTTTACAATGTTAAAGAAAGTGAAAATTGACCCATAATCTGCATCCTGACCTGGATCATCTCCAAAATTTAACATCTTCTTCCTTAAACGAAGCCCTACGCTTCCACCAAATTTTATGGAAATCGGTCCAGTAGTTTTTGCATAATGCAGTTAACAAACAAACCACCAAAACAACAAACAAATATACTGACATGAGAACAACCTCCTGGTAAAAAGTCAGATCAACACACCTGTTTATAGTTTTGTGACCATTTTAAAGAGTTTACTTTGCCTTAGACTGTAATGGAACAAAAATCTCAGGCTATAAAGAAACATTATATCTTCCAGTTTGTCATAAACCGGGCTGAGCAATGCCAAAAATTGAATCTCTCTCCATGAACCCAAGATGAATCATGACTGAAAAATCGGTGTTTTTCTCACTGAAACTACAGGCCATATATCCGGATCAACCAGATACAGATTTACAGCGAACACATGACAAGGAAACAGGTTACATTTTACATTTCTTACCTAACATTTTATTTTGTTATGTAAGAGATACAAAAGGGGAAAAAAAATCCCTCTATTTTCAGAAAACGAAGCTCATTTTAATTAATTGGATCTAACGCACATTTGGAAATTTATGTATTTCTCTGTAGTTGATGATGTAATGTGAAAAGTAGCTAAAAAATCTGTGTTTACTTCAGACATGTAGTGGAGACAAAGTATTAAAGTGCAGTAATGTAGTGTAGTATTTGATTAAAAGTACTTAGATATGTCCAGAAGTGGGTAGTACTCAAGCGCATGAGTACTACCCACTCATGCACTCCTTTATATGTACTTGAGTAGTTTTTTCTTCAACTATATGTACTTGTAAGAGTACTTGTTTGTTAGAATACTTTTTGTTCTTACTCAGTTACATTTGTCCACAGTTCAATGAGTAGGAGTAAGAATAAAAAATACGAAACAATACATTTAAAAAAGAGCAAAATGAGCAAAATTAATAAACTAAGCAACAAAATGAGCAAAAATGTACAAACCTAATAAGAAAAAGGAACAAAATGAACAAAATAGGCAATAAATTGAATAAAATAATAAAATAATGAACAAAATAGTAAAGTAAATTTTAAAATTACCATAATAAGAACAAATGAACAAAATAACTGAGGAATAGAACAAAAATGAACAAAGTACGCAACAAAGTTGATCAAAAATAAACATGAAAATGGACAAAAATTACCAAAATAGCTTTCTGAACATAATGTATGAGGCTGTAATAAATTTCACGTTATAAGGTTCCTCAGTACTGTTTTTTTCACAATATATTCTTACTTTTCCTCAAGTACGGTACTTACAGTACGTTCATGAGTACTTTTACTTGAGTCACTGTCATAAAGTAGCAGTACTTTTACTTGAGTACTGTGTCTGGTTGCTCTACGTATTTCTGCTTATGTCCCACCACAGGGGAAATAAGTCTGAAGGTGTTGGTGTGTGGACAGGTAAGGGTTAACCTCAGGCCCTTCTCTGCAATACACAGTGATAGATGAACAGGCTCAGAGCGCTGTTTGAAGAGCAGGGTGGTGGTGTTGTGTGCGTGTGTGCATGTGTGTGTTTGTGTGTGTGATACTATCTTACTCTGTACTTTTCACTCTCTGACTCTGACTTCAAAACTGCTCACATCTTTAAACTTGCAGTATTTAAGTTTGATTTCCATGTTCCTTCTTTGACAAACAGTTGGGTGGGTTTTAAAGTGTGTTGCGGGAGACGTAGAGGGTTGTTTTCCAGAGTTGGGAGCTGCTGCTGCTGCTGCTGCTGTTGTTGTTGTGAGCCTCTGGGCTACATTGAACCTTGTGGTTTTGTGTTTGCTGTGAACTTAGGAGAGAGTTGTTTTGCCACTGAGTAAAAGTCAAATCATTAAACACTAACAAACTCTGGTAAATGACTGTGTATGAAACAGCTCAGATGAGGTTGTTGTCAACTTCCTAGCTCTGCAAAACTTTTTTTTTGTTTTTCTTTGCTTTTTTTTCTCTGAGAAACAAGAGAGGGCAGAGAGAGAGAGCAGAGAAGATTGGTTCCTGTAATTGTTGTTCTTGTCTCTGATTGGTGGAAGCCTGTTGCTAGGCTTATGTCAGTGTTCGAGAGTTTTCTGCTTCCTCTCCCCTGTGCTGCGATAGGTCGGGTTTGAACTGGTCTGGTGGACTTCTGCCACTTGTTGAACATCCCCACAGTTTTTTGCGGTTCCCTCTCTACATGAGAAAAAAACAGCAGCCGCAGAGTCGAGACACACACTATGAGCAGAGTTTACATCTGGCCTGGGTTCTTTCGCACAGTGATTTTAATCTTACTAACTTTTATCATCTGCTTTATTGGCTTAAGGCCGTTGTTCATTTTGATCCACGCTCATCGCAGCTTTGTCTGAGCATTTGAGAAAGTGGCTCCCATTAAAAGTGCATCGAGATACTGACAGCCCTTAAATTCCTCAGTGAAAAGCTAATCACTGAGGTTTACACACTTGTTGCTTATATCTCACGTGCTGGTTCAAGTGATCCTCTCATTTGTACAGTTAACATTCACGCTTGAAATGCGACCATAAAATTCCGCACTTTGCTCTTCTATGAAACACAGACTGAACTTGAAGTGAGCACAGTGAGCATTCACAGAAAGTTGTCAAAGCAGCACAATTAACTTCTTTTTCCAGTCATTCATTGTCGGACTAAACATTTCCAACATACAGTACAACATACAGGGTTCCCACTGTGTTTTTATGGCATTAAAGTGATATTCAGTTGACAAGACTGGATCTTTTACGGTGCTGTTTTCCCATCCAGGTGTCTGCACCGGATCAGTTCATGTTTATCTAGATTAGGTCCACTGTAACTTTTACAAGCTTGTTTCTGTCCTATGTTGCTTTTAACACTGTACCGATTCAGTGTTATATTTTGTTTTTAGCTTCACTTGGATATACAACCCCAATTCCAAAGAGTTGGGATGTAAATAAAAGGTAAACAAAAACAGAATGTAATGATTTGCAGAGCTCATAAATCCATACTTTATTTCCAAGAGAACATAAACAGCATATCAGATGCTGAAGCTGAAACATTTTACCATTTCATTGAAAATACACTCCCTGGCCAAAACAAAAAGTCGCCACTTGGATTTAACTAAGCAAATAACAGTAAGAGCATTTCCACACGCACAATGTGAAGGGAACTCAAGGGATTGGGACTGAACAGCTGCGTAGCCTCAAGAAAACCACTAATCAGTGAGGCTAATTAGTGGGAAAAAAGCTTCAGTTTGCTGGTGAGCATAAAGACTGGACTCTGGAGCAATAGAAGGTCATGTGGTCTGATGAGTTCAGATTTACCCTTTTCCAGAGGGATGGGTGCATCACGATAACAAGACAGGCCGATGAAGTGATGCACCCATCATGCCTAGTGCCTACTGTACAAGCCTGTGAGGGCAGTGCAATGATGTGGGGTTACTGCAGTTGGTCAGGTCTAGGTTCAGCAACACTATGTGCTCAAAGAATGAGGTCAGCTGACGACCTGAATATACTGAATGACCAGGTAATTCCGTTTTTCCCTGACAGCACGGGCATATTCCAAGATGACAATGCCAGGATTCATCAGGCTCAAATTGTGAGAGTGGTTCAGGGAGTATGAGACATCATTTTCACACATGGATTGGCCACCACAGAGTCCAGACATTAACCCCACTGAGAATCTGTGGGATGTGTTGGAGAAGGCTTTGTGCAGCGGTCAGACTCTACCATCATCAGTGCAAGATCTTGATGAAAAATTAATACAACACTGGATGGAAATAAATCTTGTGACGTTGCAGAAGCTCAGCGAAACAATGCCACAGTGAATGCGTGCTGTAATCAAAGCTAAAGGCGTCCAATGAAATACTGGATTAGAGTGTGTGACCTTTTTTTTGGTGGCAACCTTTTTTTCAGCCAGGCAGTGTATTAGCTCATTTTGAATTTGATGGCAACAGCATATCAAAAAAGTTGGAATGAGGCAACAAAAGGCTGGAAAAGTAACTAGAACAACTAGAGTCGCATTTGACAACTAATTTTGTTAACTGGTAATGGGTCAGTAACATGACAGGGTACAAAAGGAGCATTTTAGAGAGACAAGATGTGAAGATGGACAGAGGTTCACCAATCTGCCACAAATTATGTGTACAAATTGTAGAACAATTTCAGAAAAATGTTCCTCAATGTAAAATTGTGGAGACTTTAAAAAATCCCACCATCTACAGTGTGTAACACACTGCCTGGCCAAAACAAGTCACCACCTGGATTTAACTAAGCCAATAGGTAGGTAAGAGCCTCCCATTGGATAATTACTGCGTGGGTGATTATGTTTCAGCTGGGAACAAGTTATACCCCTCTCAGACCAAGCTTCCAACCCAGGTCAGACCAGGGCCGGATCCACCTCTCGACCTTGGTCGGACCGAGATTGACTTTGTGTATGACAGGGTTAACCCGGGTTATCCGACCCCACTTCACATGATGAGAGGTGGCTCCAACCCGGGTTGTTGGTCTGAAAGACGTACTATTTAACCTGAAATGATGCAGTGAGTAGCTTCTCATTTCTTAAACAACCATGTTGAAAGACATTCTGTGGTCATGGAAAAGATGTTAATGTGTTTCAGAAGGGTCAAGTTATTGGCATGAAGAAAGAAAACATCTAAGGAGATTGCTGAAACTACTAAAATTGTGTTAAGAACTGTCCAACGCATTATTAAAAACTGGAAGGATAGTGGGGAACCATCATCTTTGAGGAAGAAATATGGTCAGAAAAAAATCAACAATAGAACTCAAGGCTATGTTTAATAGTGAAAGTAAGAGCATTTCCACATGTACAATGTGAAGGAACTCAAGGGATTGGGACTGAACAGCTGTTTAGCCTCAAGAAAACCACTTATCAGTGAGGATAAACAGAAAAAAGGCTTCAATTTGTTAGAGAACATAAAGATTGAAATCTGGAGCGATGGAAGAAGGTCATGTGGTCTGATGAGTCTAGCTTTACCCTGTTCCAGAGTGATGGGACATCAGGGTAAGAAGAGAGGCAGATGACGTCATCACTCACCATGTCTAGTGTCTACCATACAAACCTGTGGTGGCAGTGCTACAATCTGGGGTTGCTACAGTTGGTCAGGTCTAGGTTGAACAACATTAAGAATGAGGTCAGCTGAATATCTGGATATACTGAATGACCAGGTTATTCCATCAGTGGATTTTTTTTCTTCCCTCAGGCACGGGCATATTCCAAGACGACAATGCTAGGATGCCTAGTGAACACATCGGGCTCAAATTGTGAAAGAGTGGTTCAGGGAGCATGACACATCATTTTCATGCACGGGTTGGCCTCAACAGAGTCCAGACCTTAATCTCATTGAGAATCTTCAGGATGTGCTGGAGAAAACTGTGTGCAGTGGTCCATCTCTCCCATCATCAATACAAGAAAAATTAATGCAACTTTGGTTGGAAATAAATGTGACATTGCAGAAGCTTATTGAAACAATGTCACAGTGAATGTGTGCCGTAATCAAACAAAATATTAGAGTGTGTGACTTTTTTGGCCAGGTAGAGTATTAAAGTCATGCAAAAAAGAACCATATGTGAACACGATTCAGAAACGCTGCTATCTTCTCTGGGCCAAATCTCATGTAAAATAGTCTGAAGCATTCATCTGACCATGGAAATGTTTTCAGCTTGCCTCAGACAGTTTTAAACAAACTTTGGTCCAGAGAAAATGGCAGCATTTCTGGATTACCGTATGTTCACATATGTCTTCTTATTTACATTAAACAGTTTTAATTTGTATTTGCGGAGTACATGGTGAACTGTGTTCACCGACACTGATTTCTGGGAGTGTTCCTTAGTCCATACAGTGATTTCCAGTAGAGAATCATGTCTGTTTTTAATGCAGTGCCACCTGAGGGCCCGAAGATCACCAGTATCCAGTTTTGTCCTTTGACCTTCCTCCTGATTTTTTCCATCTTTTGATGATATTATCCAATGGAGGTGGTCTGAGCAATTTTACATTGAGGAAAATTTTTCTGAAATTGTTCAAATCTTTAGATGCAGTTTGTCACATATTGGTGAACCTCTTTACGTCTGAGAGGCCCTGTCTCTCTATAATGTCCCTTTTATATCCAGTCATGTTACTGACCTTTTACCAGTTAACCTAGTTAGTTGTCAAATGCTCTGCTAGTTGCAGTGCTGCCTGAATCCCTGAAGATCACCAGCATCCAGTTTTGACCTTCGACCTTCCTCCTGATCCTCTGATTTTTTTGATGATATTATACACTGTTGTCACAGGTTGGTGAACCACTGCGCATCTTCACATTTGAGAGGCTCTATATGTCTAAAATGCTCCTGTTATTAGTTGTCAAATGCTCCTCCAGTTGTTTTTGATTTGTGCCAGTAATTTTTACAGCTTTTTGTTGCCCCTGTTTCAACTTTGTTTTCGATGTGCTGCTGTCCTAACATTGAAAATGGGCTAATATTTTGCATGAAATGATAAAATATCTCTGATTTGTTGTCTATGTTCTATTAGGAATAGAATATGGGTTTTTGAGATTTGAAAATGATTGCATTCTGTTTTTATTTACTTTTTATTTACATCCCAACATTTTGGGCTAATGAGAAAATCTATGAACAAATTCAATATGTCATATCGTATTTCGGTGTGTTTTTGGTGCATTGGGGGAAGTTTTGTGCTATTGTAAGAGGTGATGAACCATTACTGTGCAGATATATAAGATGAAATCCATCATGTGCTCAAACTAGACTTCATCAATGAGGCTGCATCCATTCAAACACAGTAATGTAATTTGCAGCATTTAGTCTCAAAAAGAACAACAAAACTTCCTGAAAATGATACCAAATAACTCACACCTAACGGTACAGATTTGAACGTCCCAGACGACACCTGCGTTGTGGTTTGCTTCACGTCACAGTGTGCTCTGAGCCTCCTACAGACGCACCATACCACATCTTACAGTTAGTGACGGGTGATGTACTCAATACCACATAATGTAACATGAAAGCAACTGAGAAATTCAAGTTTACAATGACAAGTTTGCTGATCAGACTTTGGTGACTTGTTTGAAATTGAAAAACAAATACATAATTTACCATGTACAGACGTGGATAAAATTGTTGGTACCCCTCTGTAAATGACCGAAAAACCCACAATGGTCACAGAAATAACTTGAATCTGACAAAAGTAATAATAAATAAAAATTTTATGAAAATTAAC
>JAQQAE010006223.1:0-16869 GCA_029823295.1 Pseudamia nigra
CACTGTGTTTCGCCCTAAAAACAAGGTTTGCCCTCAGTTCTTATAGCCCAATGTAATTGACTGTGTTTCGCCCTCAGGTGTGACACACAAAGGGTTCAAATATTTTTTATGGCTCTTGGCACATATGTATTTTTACTTTCTGTCTGAAAATGGCTCTTTAAATTAGATGGACCTGTCAAAAATAAATGTAATGCTTGCAAAGGCGGGCATTTTAAAATAAAAACGAGGAATATTTAACTATTAACCCACTAAGAACATAACAACTTATTCTTTAGAATATAAAGAATTTTCAGTGTGATTCTAACCTACAGTTGTCCAATACAGGTCACACTAGATCAGGGGTCTGCAACCTGTGGCTCCAGGGTCACATGTGGTTCTTGAGCCCCTCCCCAGTGGCTCCTGTGGCATTGCTCCATAGTGGAACACATTATAACGAATCAAAATGAACTAAATAAACATTAAATGAAGAAAAATAAGAAAAACTATACTAAATAATGAAGAAAAATTAGCATGAAACTGAAGAAAATGTTACACAAAGAGAATAAACAAGATCAAATATGGTAAATAAACACCCATCATATGTCTTGTAGTACATAAAGGGTTCAGATAATTTTGCAGCACTTTTCTTTGTGTTATTTCTGTCCAGAAATGACTTCCTGTGTTGTGAACTGTCACAGACCCTGCACTAAGTGATTTCAGTAACATGTTCCTTTCCTCATTGTTTGATTTTTAAATTTGCACATTTGAATTTATATTTGATATGTACAGCTGGACCCTCTAAAATTCACATTCCCATTAAGGATACTGTGTATAATTCACTAAGTTTGAATTATTCATACCATATTTAAAAGTATTTTGGTTACATAAGAGACCACCCGTCTGTCAGGAGTTTTATTATTATGATCTTTTTCAAAGCACACTGGCACCCTGCAGTTTCTCACCATAACCTCATGTCTTTGCTTTCCAGACAGTGCATTTCTCACTTTGCACAATGCATCCTCTGTAGTGTGTTTCATAACAACAGCTGAGCGATGTTGTTTTTCATCCTCTCCTCACTTTCTCCTTCTCACCCCTTGTTTCTCAGCATCCGCGTCTCTTCCTCAGCAATGCGAGCAGCTGCCCTCCTCCATCACTGGTACCGGCAGCCCTGCACATCACCACTACTTCCATCACTACCTGTCTGCCCACAGACTTTCAAACAGGCTTTTGCCGCAGGGTCTGAGAAACAAGTTCTAGGAATCTTTGTCACTTTGTGAAATTTTTAGACAACATTTTGAGCGTAATAAAACAGCTTCCATCCCCTGCTGCTGTTAGTCCCCTTACAAGAAGAAAATAGAAAGTGCCGGAGTTTAGCTGAGTGATGGCACAGACATTTCCTCTTTTTCTCCTCTCTTCTACTTCTTCTACTCCTCCCCTCTTTTCCTATTGTGTCTTATCAAATTTGTCTATTGCATCGTGTCCTGTCATATCCTACTGTATCCTATCATATCTCATCACATTTTCAATTAACACCACATTACTGTAGATTTCAAACCTGGAAACACCTTAAGGCAGAAGCTGATCGACCCTAAGGACAAAATACCCAGACACAAGCTGGACAATGTAGTGTGTGCACTCCAATGCAGTGTAGAAGGCTCAGAATTGTACACTGGGGAAACTAAACAGCCGCCTCACAAGCGTATTGCCCGACACAGAAAAGCCACTTCCTCAGGAAAGGACTTGACAGTCTACCTGCGTCTCAAGGACAAGAAACATTCCTTTGACGACAACAACATTCAGATCTTAGCCAGGGAGGATAGATGGTTAGAGCGGGGAGGAAGGAAGCCATTTTTGTCAATCTGGAACAACCCTCTCTGAATAGAGGCACAATCTTTCACCCATTTACCACTCTGTTCTTAGAACTCTTCCCAGCCAAACTGGAGCCAATTTCCTGCATCATTCACCCTCTTCCTGTCACCATCCTCAGGGTGAAACCTCTAACGACCCAGGACCCCAACAACCCTGTAACGACCCTGGCCCAGGTGAAACTAACACCTCCTAGGTTGTAAAGAGTGGACTCCGGTGTCACTGTATAAATTCCTGATTTCCACGTTAGACAAGTTTGAACTGAAGAAGCTTCCTGGATAGGTAGAGAAATGGCTTCAATCCAATCAACCAGTCCAGTCGCTGGAAGAAAACCACACACCTTGGATACTATGACCTTGGATGACTGAGAACCTCCACAGGCATCTTATCGCGTTGTATCCTTTTCCCTCCTCTCTTCTCTTCTCCTCTCCTCTCCACTCCTCTCAGGTGGATATGGGAATGGAATGAATAGTTGAAGCATGTATCATAACTGTTTTGTTCAGGAATTAGTTATATAATCTGAAGGCTTGTCACTAATTCCTAAAAAGGATGATGCAAACTTGTAATAAATTAGCATGCTTTATTTGCTACCACATAACTGAGTTACACAATTTATAGACTGAGGAAAAGTAGGGGAAGGAAAAAGCAGTATTTTAGCTCGACTAAGTTGTCACTTCCAGAGATGCTTTTGGCAGGGAGTGAGAAATTGGAAAGAGAAGAGATGGGCGAGCATTTCAAGGCCTAGGGCACCCTTCCTAGAGCTGTTGCTAGGGCGAAATACAGCTGTAACCAAGCCGAGCCAGAGAAAAAGAGAGAGAGAGAGAGAAATGAAACAAAAAAGTGAGAGCAATGATGAGATGATGAGGAGAAAGAAAGAGAGAGGAGGCGTAGGAATGATGAGACCAGTGCAGAGGGAGGGAGACAATAGGTAGGAGAGAAAAGTGAGGAAGAATGTGCGAGGAGGTGAGAAGATGGAAAAAAGAGAAATGCTGGCTGTGTGAGAAAAGAGGAGGTGAGAAAAGGAAAACCCAACTCTCTAAGCTCAGATGGAAGAGAAATATCTCTGTGAAGCATCTACTGTATATATAAATCTATATAAAGACAGAGAGAAAATAAAAGGAAAAAATTAACATTTATTGTCTTCATAAGGCAGTGTGGAAGCTATGTGGTGTAAGAGTAACTTCAGTGCTCCTTAGGATTGACTCTACAAGTGTTTGAACTCCTCATTTTATCAAAACATATTTCCCCCACTGGGTGTTTGAAGGGGCTGTCCAACATGTTTGTTCCAAAATCACCCACACGTAGGTCTTCATTTGGTCCAAGATTCAGCCTTTATAGCCAAGAATATGAAGGATAACTCGTCTGACCGTATTACGCTGTTTTTGATATTTTTCCATCACTCCACTGTCAAATGTCCATTCACCTTTTAAATGAGGGGTCTTGTGCTCTGTAGCTTTACTATGTGAGTAATTGTCGACATCCTGCACTTTCTCACTCACAGGGAGCAGCAGCTCTTCTGGTTCATACTGAGATTTCAACTCTTTCATGCATGAACAAAACTGGGGTTGTGACATATTCAGCCTTGTGGTACTTCCAAACAATCGTTAAAATAATATCACTTATTTTGAGTAAGGTTGTGGTTGAAAATGGTTACATTTTAGAAGTCAGGGCATGTCCTTTTAGTGAAATACAATCATAATTACACTGTAGTTACTCTCTGATAATGTATAAAAACAAAATGATAAATTAACTACGCGAACACATTAACTCCGCAAAGAAAAATATTTAAGTTTTGTTTTTTATTGTTTTTATTCATTGTTCAGAGCATTTTCTTGACTGTTTGGTTTATTTCTTATTATTGCTTCTTCTTTTTGCATCCATTTACTTGATTATTGTGTTAATTTTTTTTCTTTTTTGTTCCTTTCTTTGCAACTTCTTGACCGCTTTGTTCATTTTCTTTATTTTCTTCTCATTTTGTTTATTTTTGTTAATTTTTCTTCCGATTTTGTTCACATTTTTTAGTTGTTTTGTTCATTTCTCCCACTGATTATATTCACATTTATTCATTCTCCTTACTGTTTTGTACCACTTGCTTTTTATGTTGCTTCTTTCTTTCTGTTTTTTTTGCCTTAATTTGTAACTACTGTAAATTTAACACCAACTTGTAAATGTCAATTTGACTTTGTAGGGTAGTGTAGTGGACTCCATGCATGAAAGGGTTAAGGAATGAATGAGTAAACAGAACCAATACTTAAGTAAAGTAGAACCAATAGTTAAGTAAAAGTATCATCACTTTGTAATTATATATAGACTGAAGAAGAAGTACTCAAAAACGTGCTTTATTTATTTATGTGTTTATTTGACATGGCATTAAGTTATCTTTTATTTTCCATATACATATAGTATGTGCATACATACATACATACATACATACATAAAATTTTTCCTCCGCATTTGACCCATCCCCTTGGGGAGCGGTTTGCAGCCACTGTGCAGTACCAAGGGAGCATCTGGGGGTTAAGAGCCTTGCTCAGGGGCCCACAGTGGTGATGATGATGAGGGTGGGGACAGATGGGCCTTCACCTCCTCCACCAGATCTCCTGCCAGTCCAGATCTCCTGGTTTTAAGCTGGCAACCCTCGGGTCACAGGCCGGCTTCTCTAGCCTCTTGCCACCACTGCCCCAACATTGCTTCATAAAAACAAACAAAGTAGATGCCATGCATACCGGTTACCAGCAAATCACACCCACAGAGTCCATCTGACCAGCGGTCCACGTACTTGGCTCAGCCAACCCGCTCTTGGTTCGCTTGGTTGTCGTTCAGAGTTTTTTAAGGTGGATATATACAAAAGTGTTAGTGTGCTCTTGAAAATTCGATTCTCAGTCCATAAGTCGATGCGGTTTGTTTCTCTCAGCTCTGTTTCCTCTCTAGATTCCCCACCTATTCAGCCGGCGTCTCTTCTCATCACTCTCCACGTGTTCTCTTTCACAGCTGCCTCACTTTCGCTGCTTTATCAGCTTGTATCCAACACAGCTGACTCCCATTCACGCTGATGATGGAGCGTTCACAAACCATGCCCACATCCTCCAATTATGTTTCATATCAGTGAAACCCTAGGTGAAAACCACACGTACGGAAACTCGATTGTAACAATAAAATGAACAAAACAATAATAAATAATGAGACAAATGAACTTAAAATATGCAGCAAGATAAACAAAAATGAACAAAATCAGTAGCAAAATGAACAAAGTAGGCCATAACATGAACAAAAACAAAAATATATTTAAAAATGAGCTTAAAATATGAACTGAAATGAATGAAAACTAACTCCACAAGCAATTAAATGAACCAACTTCAATGTGAAAGGAACAAACATCCACAAGTTGGACAAACACAAAAGATATTAAAATATATTAAAAATGAGTAAAAATGAAGCAAAATGAAGATAAATGAACAAAATAAGCAACAACATGCACAACATTGAAATAAAAATAAACAAAATAAGCAATAAGATGAATGTACATTAAACAGGCAAGGGTTAAAATTGACATAACAGTGTATAAAATACTACAACCATTAGAGACTTACAGTATAATCAATGTATGATGGAAATTTCTTTATTTAAGGTGGGATACAATGTCCAGTGTGGGTAAAACTGCATAAGATCTGCTTCACAATGTGCCCTGCCTTAATCCAGAGTAACTCTATCACTGTGTCCACTCCAGACTATGAGGCTGGTGCTGTTTTGAGTATCACTTTCTATTTGGAGTCCGTCTTTGTTGACTGTAAGCCATAAGTGATGAGCCACCTCTTTCTGCCGTCCCCGTGGTACAGACAGAGAGAGAGAAAGGAGAGAGAGGGGAAATCTAATTATTTTCCTCCCATGGCCCAGCAAGCCTTAAAGGTTAATCACTGTCCGTCTAGCTAATTCTGTCTGGGTACACTGCAGTAATTACAACACCTTGCGCGCTCTCTCTCTCTCTCTCCTGCTCTCTCACCTTTTTCTCTATTGTTTACCATGATAGCTCCAGCAGACGCTTCAGCAGCCTTTCTTTTTATGGATAGTGAATGTCTACCTCATGTCTCATGTTGGTTATTGGAACTGCATATACATGCTTTCAAGCTACACAGAATATTCCCTGACTTGCTCAGCTTTAGTTTTGTTGGGGGTTTTGTTGACTTTTTATTTAATTTCTTAATTACCTGGTTCATTTTTGTTTGAGTACTTGATTTGACTTCTTTTTTACTAATTTTGTTCATCTGTACTTGCTTTTACATTGAACTGGACTGATTTGATCACTTTTGTTAATTTTCTTGATTGTTTTGTACATTTTTTCTTATTTTGTTGCTTAGTTCGGTCATTTGGATAATTTGCTCAATTATTGTGCTCAGTTGTTTTTTTTTTAATTCAATTCATTATTTTGCTGTTGTTTTATTTCAACCCTTTCACTCCTTCTCACTGAGGTGGAGCAAAATGTAACCGAGAAAAGGTACATTTTTGATTTGCAAATGTAACGGAAGAAGAGTCACACATATCCTGCAAAACAAGGACTGTCTGAAGTCGATTTTAGCAAAACCTATTAAAGGTACATGTAAAGGAGTAAATGTGCTTGAGTACAACCCGCCTCTGGTTATAACATGAGACCGTTCTTACAGACAGAGTACATGTTGTTGTGTGTGAATTAGAAATGATGCATGGGTATATTTTACTCATATTTAGCTACTCCTGGTGGGATCGGACTCTCTGGGATTCTGTGTTTGGTGGAAGCCTACAAGGAAAGATACCATGAACTCACACGGCAACATGCATAATATGTACCTGTGTATAAAATAGGCTGCACACTGCACAGAGGCAACTGTAGACATATTTATCTAGCAACCCACAGCAGTGCAATCAAATAATACTGTGCTACTATAATTTTTAATAGCAATAGGGAAGAGTCCATTATTAAGGTTCTTAATTTGGTTGAAATGACCCCTTAGCGTCTTCTAGATGAGAGCAGTAGGGGGTTTAATCTTCTGCTGCTTATGCAAAAATACAGTATTATCTTGCATTCTGCTTTATATTTGTCAATACTGTACTGGTAGAAAAAGTGATCAGGAAGGAAGCATGCCCCCATTTCAGTTTAGGTCAAAACTGAAAAAAGAGAGACAAATTATGTTCAAAGCATTAGTCATCTACACAAATACAAGGTGATCATTAAATTGATGATGAATCTTAACCTTAAAGCCTCTGTCCAGTCAGTTCACTTATTCTAAAAACGTCTCCATCTGGAACAAACCTGTTTGTGGTTAAGACTTTAATATGTGTCCATAATCTCTCAGAGATTAAGTAGAAGGTGTGATGGAAAGCAAACTTTTGTCTTATGTCATATTAAAGCGAGTTATGGCTTTGTATTAACTCTGTGATTGCTCAAAATGTCAAACACTCAGATGGCAGAAAAAAGGGTAATGAGAATGTTGTGATTAATTACGTTGTTTTCTCGATAATAGCATTTCACTGTTCAAATGGTCCTGCAAAAGCCCCTAGTGACTCCACTGAATCTGTCTAAATTAACTCTAATACAAAGAATAGATACTGTTAAGTCTCATTTCACTCCTCCTTTTAAAAAAAGCTCATTTTACTCTTCTTCTGTATTCAATTTCATGCTTATAACCATTTCAGAGTTTTCAATAACAGCCCCATGCCAGTAAATATGCTATTACTGGCTTGTGAAATCATCACTCTTATAAGAAACTTGAATTACACAGCTGACAGAGCTCTATGAAAGTGGTTTTCTGAGTACAGAGTGCTAATCTGTGAATGTAGACACAAGCTTGCTGTTTATGCTTCATTTACTGTAACAGAGACTTATTTATAGAAGAAGATGGAGGCGACTTTGAAAGAATTTGGATAGAAATACTTTATGCTTTCACTTTTGTTCACTTTCTTTGTGCATTGTTTTATGTCAAACTGTATCAAATGGCTTGTTTATGAGAAGGGAGTTACCTTGGCGAACCCCAGACTCATATTTTAGGATTACGTAAGTCTTAAAAATGCATACCGCAATTCCAGTGAAGTTTTGTAAAATGTAAACAAAATCAGAATGTAATGATTTGCAAATCCTTTTCAACACATTGAATATGCTACAAAAACAAGATATTTAAAGTTAAAAATAATAAACTTAATTGTTTTGTGCAAATATTCACTGGGACCGCAGAGAGGGCAGTCTAGTGCCCTCACTCTTTTACAACAAAACCACGCTGCTGTAACACATGCAGAATGTGTCTTGGCATTGTGTTGCTGAAATAAACAGGGATGTCTCTGAAAAAGACATTACCTGGATGCAGCATATGTTACTCCAAAACCTGTTTGTACATTTTAACGGTAATGATGACTTCACAGATGGGCAAGTCACCCATGGGTGGCACCAACACACCCCATACCATCACAGATACCTGTACTGGCTTTTGAACTTGGCACTGGCACCACAGCACACTTTTCCGCTTTGCGACACATGAGCTTGGGTCCAGAGAAACCGGTGGCCTTTTGGTGTGTAGTTGATATATGGTTTTCACTTTGCATTGTAGAGTTTTAACTTACACTTGTAGCGATGAACTGTGTAAACTGACAATGGTTTTCTGAAGTGTTCCTGAGTCCAAATGGTGATGTCCTTTACAGAATGATGTTGGTTTTTAATGCATTGCCGCCTGAGGGATTGACGGTCACAGGCATTCAATGCTGGTTTTCCCCTTGCTGCTTCAGAAATTTCTCTAGATTCTCTGAATCTTTTGATGTTATAGACTGTAGATGATGAATTCCTAAATTAATTGCAATTGTACATTATTTGCTCATGCAGTTGTTCACAAACCGCTGAATCTTGCTGGGATACTCCTTTAATACCCAGTCATGACACTCACCTGTTTCCAAATAATCTGTTCACCTGTGGAATGTTCAAAACAGGTGTTTTTTGAGCATTCCTCAACTTCCCCAGTCTTTTATTGCCCCAGCTCTTCTGGAATCTGTTACAGGCATCATATTCAAAATGAGTGAATATGTGTAAAAAAAAAAGAAAAAACACAAGAATAATTTATCCCTTTAAATTATTATCATTATCATATTATCATTAAACATCTTGTCTTTGTAGCGTATTCAATTGAATATAGGTTGAAAAGGATTTTAAAATCACTGTATTCTGTTTTCAGTTACATTTTATACAATGTCCCAACTTCATTGGAATTGGGGTTTGTATATTGTTGATACTCATTTTGTTCATTAAACCTGAAAAAGCCCATATAGGTGCTGTCTTTAATCAAGACAGGAATCCCAGTAACAAGAGCTTTGGTCAGTTTTGTTCCTGAAGGCTTATATTTCTCATCCAGGTCCAGGGTGAAAAAGTTCAGCAGAGGCTTTGAAGAGAACTGTGGGCCCTTGGGGCAATAAATGAAGGAAGCTTTCCTGTTGTGCTTTAGTAGATCTCGGTTCCTTTGCTCCAGGCACCTTAATGAATTATCTCTATACTTCATGGCTTCATAGAGGAAATCTTTTCAGTCAGAAGTCTTCAGTGCACAGGATGTCCTCCCTTTTGTCTTTTTTTCCCTTGGATTCTGGTGGGGTGAACAAATAAGGTTTACTAATGTGACTATAGAAATTTTACTGATTTACATTAATTTTACTGAAATCCTCTAATGCACACTAGAGGATTTCATGTTTTCCCCAAGCAGTAAATTAACACGTTATATTACACTTATGTGTTAAAAAGTAGCGATATCATTAACTAACACTAATGGCCTTGAAGATGAGCTCACAAGATGACCAGGACATGTGTGATTACTTACTGAAAGGATCTCTCATCTGTTAAAAGAGGTGTCATCCTCTTTATACGACCAGATGCAGCTATCTTCACATCAACTTCACATTAAAACTCTGGCATTTAAGTCATGATATAAAATGTGATATTAATGTGCACCATAATGCACCATAATGTTTTTCCCTCCTCATTGACCATGTTCAGTATAATCCAGTTTTCCCCATAGAATTTTGCTGTATCTGTGCAGGTATGTAAATAGGACTGTGAATAAGGTTTTTCTCTACCCACTGTTTGAAGCAAAAGTGGTGTGAAAGCGATCCAAATTGTATCCTTACACTCTAAATACAAGTGTTTAAGTAGTCATAGTGCAGGCTCCAGTAAAAAAGATTAATCATTTGCCTAGAACTATGTTAAATGACTTTGTCCATGAAAGCTTTGTCCAAGAAAGATAATCAGAAGTTGAAATTGAGGTACTCTAATGAACGCTGGTTCCACAGGGGCCCCTACAGATCCTAGAATCACCATACACTGATAGCCTTCTAATAGAGCCAATTCTCACTAACCTGCAAGTGGTTTGTAGTGTTTTTTAGATTATATCTTGTTATCACCAATGATATTTTGGTTATTTAATTTTGGCTACTTTGCAATTGATGGAAACATCAAGAAAAAGGAAATGCTTTGGTTGAATATAACTGTGAAGGTATGAGGTCTCTGACATCACCAGATGTTCTCACAATGTTTACAGTAGTGTTGTTCACCAGAGCAGTTTTCTTAGCCGTGATGGGTGTGACGACCCTGCTCCTTTCCGGTTACAGTTGCTCCTGTCTCCCCTAATCTTTTACAGGTGGAGCTGTCGATCCGCCGAATCCAGGCCCCGTGTGCACTGTCCTATATAAGCGTAAATAAATAATTTAATTTGACACCCTATCTGCTTGTGTGTCTCCTATTTTGTCATGGTAAAGCCAGGCCATGACTTGGCAGAGATTTGTGACATGTCGGGTGAATATAGTTATTTTTAGCTTTGGCTACAATTAAATAAAAAAGAGAAAAGACATCAATCAGCTACAACATTATGACCACTGACTGATGAAGTGATCGTTGCATTGGCTTCAGTCACTGGGTGGATGTATTAGGCAACAAGTGATCATTTAACAATCAAAATTGTTACACTGAAAGCAGAAAACAACTTTGACAAGGACAAACTTATGATGGTACATGACTGGGTCACTGCATCCAAACCTAAAGATCTCGTCGTTTGTTCCAGTCTGCAGTGGCTAGTACCCCGACAAAAGTGGTCTAGAGGTGAACAACTCAATTTCAATCCAACAGAGTATCTGTGAAATGTGTTGGACAAACAGGTTAGATTCATGAAGGTTCACGCTCACAACATTCAGGAGTATGTGTCACTATAATGTCTAATGCACTGGCAGTTATTATAGCAGCTTTCAGAGGTCTGGTAGAGCTCATGTCTTAAATTAGAGCTGTTTATCAAAGGCACTTGCCCACATAACATTATGTGGTAATCATGTTTTGTTCCTGTAGGTACTGTACTGGATTGGGAGCCAGTTGTTTTGTGGTTCTTTCCACTGCAGGATCAGGACCACTGAACAAAACTCACAATCTTGGTGATGCTTGGACACAGATGTCACAGTTTGGTCCTTGTCTAGGTTGCTTGAATCCTTAGTTAATTTTTTGTTTCAAATACTTCAAAGACTAAATGTTAACTTGCAGCCTCATATATCCTAGCTGCTCACAGGTCCTGTGAGTGGACATTATTACATCATGGACATTATTACATCTTCACCTATCAGTGGTCATAATGTTATGGCTGATCAGTGTAAATTGCCTGTAAGTTTAGTCCATGGTTTACCTTCATGACAGACTATACAGCCTCCATCAACGGGCTCCACTTGTCGCATCAAATATTAGGATCAACACACGCAGGCCAGCTGATTGATATTTTTCTGTCGCACTCTATTTAAACCAAACAGCCTCTGGTCCTTTTCAAAGACCCTTAGGCTATGATGTGTTTACACCTGGGCACTCTTTCTATTATTGTGGACAATATCTTTAGTATAACTTCAGCTCATTTAAAACATCGGGATAGGTGTATCAAATAAAACATACAGGCACTAGCCACAACCCCTTCTCAATGGAACACCAAAAAATAGCGTCAATTTGAGTAGTGCTGGTGCTGTGCAGAGGAAAAGCAGTGTCTCCACTGAGATCATCTCCTGGCAGCCCACACTCATTTTCTGAGTGATAGCAAAAATGTGTCCTGTTAGCCATCTTACCTGAATAGAATTTCTTTATTCCAAAGTCTTTATTGAATCTGTTCACTCTTAAAGAGCTCTGGGTGACTACTGCCTTACCTTTGGGCTTTTCAGTGAATCAAATGTCTTGCTCTAGTGTGTAGGGAGCTAAGAGCTCTCATTATCCAAGTTCTCTCCTCAGGATTTTGCCCTTTGTGGATGCACTTCCTCCTTAAACCTCCCTTGACTTACGGTAATCTTTGCACCCTCCTCCATATCTTTCCCTTCTCTGCGTTTTTTCTTGCTGCAAGGGAAGGTCAAATTAATTCTTTTTCATAATTTCCTGTGAGCGAGATTCCTCCCTCAGCGACAGGATCTACAGTCTCTGAGAGCCTGTGCCTGGAAGATGTGAATAAGGTGAAGACAAAATGAATTTTGCTTTGGTTTTTCCTTATTCTGTAGACATATAAGGTGTAAAGTAATATCACACATAGTTGCATTTATTCTTTTAGACTTGGGTAACGCTTTATTTTAGCAGCTAATATTGGCTCATACTCACAAAGGAGATGTCATTAGGAGCTGACTGTTCACAACACACTGTGCCCACACCTTGATAATTAAAGCTGTGAGTTCCTGGAGGTCTCTATGACTAAATGCTTACCCCAACAATACAGCTTCACTCCTCAGATGGTAATTTTATGAAATGCATAGCGTAATTGTATCCCTTGTTGTGAAGTCAAAGGCTCTTTTCATCAGGACATGAATTGAAACTGGTTTAGATATTAAATGTAGAGCAGACACCCCATAGCTGGTGTAGCATTTATTCAGTCTGTAAATGGGGTCCAGTTGTTTCTTTAAATATGAAAAGAAGTGGAAAGGGCTGAAAGAAATGAACAGACTCTAATGCCACATTTTGAAAAGAAGCCCCATTCCCCCCAAAATACTTTTACATTGCTTTAAGCTGTAATTCTCCTTGACATCTAGTGAAGACTCCCTGCTCAGGGCCTCCAATTACAGACTGGCCCCTCACTCCAAACATTTTACACTGGATGGCCATTTCCTTTTTTCTGCAGGAAAAAGAGCAGAGAGGGAGTTGAGCAGCGTCAAGGTTAGGCGAAGCACATTTCATCTAGTTTTACCCAGGGAGAAGCGAGGGATGCCTGAACACAACAAACCTGCACATACCTTCATCTCTCGCTCTCAAGGACACTACAGTTGGATGCAGCTGAATCGGAACAATATGTGTGGATCTCTTGATGAAGCTGAAGGAGGAGTGTTGCTAGAATTCAAATGATATTAGAAGAGAAAAGACTGAGGGAAAAAAAATAATTCGAAACTAGGCTAAACTTTCCACCAAGGCAGCTCAAAGCACACTTCCACCAGGAGCTGTTTAGTCATTTACACTAATTCAAACAAAATAAACAGAAACCAATGGTAACTTTACAAATATCCTGCCTCTATGGGTTTGTTTTTGTTGGTGTTTGTTTATCTGTTTGTTCTCAATATAACTCAAAAAGTTATGAACAGATTCAGATGAAAAATTACTTATCATTTCTGATAAGTCAGAAATGGCACAAGGTCCAATCAGTTCGATTCTGAGAGTGATCTGGATTTTCATCTCCACTCAGAAGATATTTAAAGGATTCTTCACCATTGTGAAATAGGGCCAAATTCAACATTTGTCCTTGTAATGTCATAAATGACACCCATAAAATCTAGCTGCAGCGCTCTAATAGATTCTATCAAACCACAAAGTTTGATCCGCATATGGGCAATATTCTGGATATAGTGGTTCAAAATGCTTATACTTACAAGGGTTGAGGAAAATAGCTACTGTAAGGTAGCAAATAAAGCTATAGACATGGAACTGACACCAAATCGTAGCAGAAGTCTGCTTATTCAATAATGTGCCCATGGATTTAATGTATCTTCAACATTTATGGAGCTCAATCCAGAAGAAAACCACCATTATGGAAATATTATTTTTTGCGAACTTTTGTGCTGATAATGACATGCATGTGATTCCAAATGCTAATGGTTGGTTTCCATGGTCAAAGAATCCAATGATGAAAGTCAAATAAATGTAAGAATATTACTATTGGTGCAATAACATTATGGGGGAAATGATCATAGGTTTATATGATAATGGTCAGGTTTTTACTCTGAAGAAATTTGAGTTACCTTGGTGGAAGTCTATGCTCTCTGAGTGATTTCTAGTTTGGTCTTTGGACACAACATTAACCTCCCAGGTGGAGATTAAGAATCAACAAAGATAAACAGAGATGCCGTTGAAAAACTGGAGAAAGCGCACAGGTGGAAGAGCCTGAGGCAAAGGACCACCACCAGTGATATGTGACATGTGAGCGTGTGTGTTTGTGTCTGTGTGTGTTTGTACACTCAGTGATTTGGCCCCTGACCCTTGGCAGAGGAAAACAGATTGCTTTGACAGGTTCACTGACATCACATGAGATGTTCTGCTCTTTTGCCGGAGCCTCCAGAGAGCCCTTGGCTGCCAGATTTCCAGTAGGACTCTGAGCATTACTGTAGCTTGAGCTCCATAATGTGACTGCTATAAGGATGCATTTGCAGAGAGCTTAGCCATCAATAAACTATTTGTATAGACATGATCTTGTGCCACAAGGGCCAGGTCTCGGCTGAGCTTGGATGCTGATAGTACGTAATGAAAACTTAATGGAGTTCATGCATCTTACAGACCTGATCTGTGTAAATGGTATGTTGGTGTAAATCACAACCTGAATTCTATATACAAAAATGACCCTGCTGGTTGAAAAAACCCAAACGTTCAATAATTTGTTCTTTTATGCTTTCTTTAACCAGAAGCGGCAGATTAGGTTTCACAGCACACACCCACATTCATTAGTTTATAGTGAAATGAGAAGCCATTAAAAAGTCATTGTATCGGTCGCCTGGCAGCTCGGCTGGTTCCAGTTAGTCTGAAGCTGTCTCCAGCCCCCCTGACCACCTCCGGACATCCAGGAGCCCAGACAGTATGGACAGACTAGACTCCACAGCACACGCCTTCAGCTTCCCAGCATTCCCTCATGATCTACTAACCTGGATCAATAAGGATAGAACACTTACTCTGCTCTGAGACTGGCCATTACCCCAGAAAGTTGCCCAAGTGATGGCTCCAGAATTACTATACACATTGTATGTGTAAATTTTGCCTTCCAGCCAACCGCTATGCACTTTTTAGGTAATGTTCTAGCAAGAAATATAAGTTAATTAATTTTCTGAGAAAATGCGTAACTGTAATGTTAGTATTTTCTGTTGTGTGTGTGTTTTTTAAAATTTAAAATTTTAAAAGAGAATTTAAAATTCTTTTTAAATTCAGATACCTTAATATTATTATCGTTAATAATAATAATAATAGTAATAATAATGATCCCTGCAGTGATTACATTTGCATGAAAAAAAATCTTTGTTTTTACCTTTATTATGAAAAAAGAACATTCCTATTCCTATGAAGCTGTTGGCAGGACTATTGAAAATGAATACTAAACTATTATTCCTCCTCCATGTGCAGTCATAACAAAATGTGGCAAACACAGCCTCCCTTTTTCATTCCTTTGGCCACTTGTTTAGCTCTTATACCCTGTTAATAAAATTGTTACGTTATTACCATTAAGGGACAAAAGTGTCCTCACCATGAAAATAGTATATGTTATTATTTTTTTCTACTTTTTTTTACATAAATAATTTAATAAACTTCAGTTCTGATGATGAATACCAAATACAGTATTTAATTAATTTCAGAATTTCAACTTTTTATATGCCAGTGTTGGTGCTAATTATTGACATATTGATAACTGAAATAGTAGGACTGAAGTGGATTAAAAGATGTATTTAAAAAGTAGAAAAAAAATTAATATATACTATTTTTATGGTGTTTTGTTTTGAAGACAACACACCGTGTGAAAATAGCATAATATGGGATTTAGTTTGAAATATAAAAATACACACCTTTGCCAAATATGATAGCAAAAAGCATAACCACTGTTATGTTATCACAAAAATAAATCTAGAAAAGGAAACTCCTCTAACAGGGTGTGAGGCTTAAACAAATCATTATTGTATTAGTGCACATCTAAAAAAATACAGTGTTACCAGCGTCACGCTCGGTATCCAAATTTCTCTGTATTCGAAGAGACTTTTACATGTAAATCCATTAATCCGTTCTGGACCCACGACAAACTCCCATATAAAGTATGTATTACACACCCCTACCTGCACATTTATTCATTATTGTTATTTGAAAAGGAAGTTATGTTAATTATCTGAAATGGAATGCACAAAATTAGTTCTGAAAATGATTTAAAGTGTATTCTTACCTTGGCTTATGACTTGGCTGTGTGTCCGTGGACACTGCACACGTCCATAACTGTAAACAACTCCAACGCTGCTGCCGGCGGACGGCGCAGTCAGCCCGTGTCCGACGCGGCCCGACCCGGCCAGCTCGTGTCCGACCCGGCCCGGCGCGGTCAGCCCGTGTCTGATGCGGCCCGACCCGGCCAGCTCGTGTCCGACCCGGCCAGCCCGTGTCCGACCCGGCCCGACCCGGCCAGCCCGTGTCCGCTGCCCGTGTCGACACGGCCGGGAGCGGGACACACCACGGTCCGATGGCTTCAATGATGGTACAGTAACTTCTCCATAAGCAGCAGTTCTCCATAACAGAAGCTAATGGCTGTTAGCCTGTAGCCTCTGTTAGCTTGGCTAACGGCTATTAGCTTCCGGGTCTTTCACATCCGAGTGAAAGTGACTACAGGTTAACTATTCATTAACCGATTAATTCTCGTTGTCAGAGGTAAATTTTTTGCAGTTTTTTTCCTCGGGATACGAATTTGTCGTTGTCAGAAGAACTCTTTGTCTGAGGTACCACTGTACTACCGTATTTTCCGCACTATAGGGCGCACCGGATTATAAGGCGCACTTGCGTCATGCATCCACCAGATGGCGGTG